>CANNZV010003449.1:86295-107960 GCA_947561585.1 Caprella mutica
TACAAATTCGATGCAGTTTGCAGCAAAATGATAAGAAACATTAGCCTCGTTGAATAAGGCAATAAAAATATTTCCTTTGAGGGGACCTTTAAAGCTTTCGAATAGAAAGATTTATATTCCTCATTAAGAGAAGGGTGGAAAACCTGGACCTGACAATGAATTTTATGACCAATGGTTGTATGTTGGATACCTTCTTTCTATTTAAGCTATATATCCTAAAGTTTATTGATATTAATGAACAATCTATTAAATATTAAAATATGAGCATTTTTTTTAAGAAAGTGTTACTATTGCTAACTACATTAATTCTATAGAATATTTCTACTTTCTATATATCTGTGACAAAATCAAATGTATTTTATTGTTTCCAGGTGTCTCCTTGTTTCTATATCTGTTTTCTATACCTATATGTGTCTTCTCTTTTCATATGCGTTACTTGTTGCTATATGTGTGTCCTCTTGATCAATTTGTGTGTCCTCTTGATCCTGAGTGTGTCCTGTTGATCATGAGTGTGTCCTGTTTATTCTAAGTGTGTTCTGTTGATCCTAAGTGTGCCCTGAACTCACTTGTCTGAGTGATCCAATAAGACATTCAAATTCTAAGGAAATATAAGAAATCATCGTTCTAATCCATTGAAATTCCTCTGTTGTTTGAAATATATACTTTAAATTTCCCCTCTTCTAGGAACATTCCTTCATATTTCCCAAGGAGATATATTCCTCATCAAAAATATCATAATAGTTCCAGGGACATTCAAAAGTATTTCTTAGGAATTAAAATTTTTCATTCGATTCCTATGACATTTCCTTGATGTTTCTAGAAGAATACTGTATATCACAATAGTTCCAGAGATATTCCTTCGTTTTATATTTGAGAATACTATTATACGTAACTAGATCTTGATAATTTTGGGATATTTATTGGATATTCAGAATGGAATACTATCAAAAATATATAATCCAAGAATAGTCCAATTTGCTTCGTATGGAAACTATAGAAATATGACATTCCCTGAATATCCTAGGATAAACTTTATTTTTTGTTTTAAAATATAGTGTAAAAGGTTAATTACAATGATATTTGGTTGAATAAAACTAAATTTCGAATCTCAAAGTCATAGGATATCCTCTTCTATCACTACAATTGAGTTAATTATTAGCAAATAAAATATCATAAGTGAGTAATAATGTAGGCAAATGACGATACAGCTCTCTTTTTATTCATATGAAATTAATGAATTAATTTCTAAAATTAATAATAGAAGTCACCAAGAGAAGGTCCGCACATCGATTTCCGCACTAACCCAACTCATCCTTCCTACAATTTCTGGGAGACTTTAATTCATCTTGTAACATATTAAGAAAATCCTAGCCTTAGTACAGATCCATAATACATATTAGAGGATATGTAAAGCTGCTTCTTCCGGTGAATGAACAGCATGGCTTCACACAACCCTGGTGAAGAGGACCGTATTCCGAATGAATGCTCGATTCGCACTTGTTATATTTATTGAAGTACCCCTACCTTAATTGAGGAAAATATAACTTCCATAATTGTATTTCTTTCTAATTAATTGGGCCTGTATAGGTGAGAGGCTATAAAAAATTACTTTGTTCGAATCTAGAAAGTAGAACATAACCTTAAACTATCTGGTTTGATGGATCTTTCAGATTTATATTGATTACAGTGTTTTGTGTGCAGTGTTCGGATAGTGGGGAAAAAAAACCTTTACTTTTTGTTTTATATTCTTTTGAACATGGTGTTTATACTTTAAAATCTATGAAACTTTAAAACCTATGAAACTTTAAAATCTATGAAACTTTAAAATCTATGTAACTTTAAAATCTATGAAACTTTATAATGTGTTAAATTTGTTAAATCTTTAAAATCAATTATTTGCAATTACATCGTTAATCTGATATCTAACTTGTTATGTATAATTTCAATTACTTTAACGACCCTAATTTTTCATTGGAAAGAAAACTAAGATTTAGTGTAAAGGTGGAAGTTTTGGGAATTTAGTATTTCCAAACTAATTAAATTTAAGATTTTCAAACTAACTAACTAATTGATAGGACTTGATATATAATTTTTGGGAAGATTTGATAAAAGAATAGTTGTTAAATGTGTTTTCAATTCTTTGATGTGGGCTAAAGTTCTATTTTAACTAGATTGGTAGTTATAATTATTTTTGTACCTCGTTGCAGAGTTTCGTGAATTTTATGAGCAGAACTAAGTATTTGCCGTACCTCTTGTGAATTGAGTTTCGTAAATCTCTTGTACAAAGTTGTCCTGTATTTTGTTGATAGAGTCTTGTAAATCTCATGAACTAATTTATCTACTTCTGTGAAATTGATGATTTATGATTAATTAGAGCCAGACAATTCTTGTGCTCTAAACTTTTGCTATCGGTGAAGTTTGTTCCCGTGCACTTTCCCGGAGTATCGATTTAATACCCTTTGATATTTTTGCCTTCATATGGAAGGTAAGATCAACATTGTTTTTTTTAATGAGTTTATATTTTTTTTGTGATAAATTTAAATTTGTGATTGATTCTTATTTTTGTAAACGTACTATGATTAGTTTTACGTTGTTGGAATTTTTCTCTATATACAGGCTTCAAATCTTGGGCTAGGTCACAGAATCGTCAAAGTCTTGATCGGTGCTAATGAAAGCCTCTCCTGAATCTTGTACAATTCCACCGACAATTTTGATAACCACTTGGCATTCTGAGGGAAAGTGTGTTGTCTCCCATATCTACTGCCCAAAGAAGACCTATTCTGTGGAAATCCTATTTTGTTCTGTATACTCGCCATAGAAAACAGGACTATACATTTATTTGGATATAACTGGAATTAAGTGGTTTTCAACTGAACTATAATTCACCCACTTTATTATACTTTCTCGATTGATATATTATGGGGGCCCCTCATTTGATACTTTGTGTAATAAACTATTCGATTTTTCTGATTTGAATACATTGTTTCTTTGGTATTAACTTTGCTAAATAAAATCTGATTTGTCTTCCTATTTCATATTTATTTATATTTTTTGTGTATTAAACTATTTGGATTGCATATTTTCTATAGATATACATGTTTATTGGTGTGAGTGTTCTTTTTTTTCGTATTCTGTAGTGTTTGATATTAGAATAAAGTTTAAAGCGTTTATACCCTTTTGTTTGTTCCTTCGTTTGGGCACTAAAAAAAATATCACAATTTAATTAGCCTCAGTCACCCTAGTTCCGGGAGAGTTTTTTAAATTTAGGTAAGATTGCCGGGACACTCTCCCGTCCCGTAACATATCTTTGGTGCCCAGACCAGGGAACTGGTGTGATTGTGTGTGACTGTTATTTTTGTGAATTTTGGTGCCTGTATATGTTTAGCATGACGCATAAGTACGCAAATTTTGGAATACCTATTGAATCTGATTTTCAATATATTTCACCTATTATGAATGATGATGCAGTTATAGCTGCCATGCCATGTTCAGGGAAGGAGAAGACTTTTGGAGGTGATGGAATTTTTCATAGCTCTGGTAAATCTCGCCCTGGTGCTTCGAGTTATCAGATTGGTGATGGTATGAGAGATAATGGTGTGAAATTGCGTGAGTCTGGGGGTGTTAGTCATCGTACTTCCACCGAGAAGGGGAGAGATAATCTCGGTAAATCCAAACATGATGAGAATATTTTCACGAAGAGTGGAAAATACACTGGCACAGTGCGTGGAATGAATGCGAATTTCTATAATCTCTTAGGAGTTTCGGATCAGGTTGAAGTTTTGTTTCAGAGTGTGTTTGAGCTACAGAATTTATTCATCAATTTAAATGATCCAGTTATCTGGAATGATTTCACTAATGGTATTATTGTTTCTAAACCCTCGTTAGTTATGATTCAATGCATAGGCAGGTTTAAAGAATGTATTCTTTCATCAAATAGCAAGATGACGGAGGATGAATTGGAAGCTAAAGCATCATGTGTTAGGAAACTGTTCTTGGGAAGCGAAACTGCTCCTACTGATATCCATGGTAACGAGTTGCCAAGTTGCCTCTCCTATCAAGCATGGCGTGATTACTTCGGTAAAATCCAAGGGAGCCCTTACTGGAATAGCAAACCAGAATCTAAACGGATACTAACCCAGGATGGCCAGGATGGATACGTTCATAATGACAATAGGGATAGTAGACCCTCCTCGCGTAGAATGGACGTCAAGAAGGATTTGGGGAACCGAACTCAATCAAGAACCTATAAACGATCAAGCAGTTCTAGTGATACCTCATGCAACTCTTCGGCGTCTCCACCTAGAAGAAACAGGGATAACTCTGTTGAAGATGTTCGTAGACTTCTGAGAAGTATGGGTAGAGCTAAGGAAGTTGTGATGCCAGAAGTTTATACTATTTCTGGTGGTGAATCTCTTAAAGATTTTTTGAAAGAGTATGAATTTTACTTTGATGAACGTTATGACGGGAACGACCGCCAGAGGGCGAAAATTCTTGGCGACTTCTTGGATGGTGATATAAGGGACTACTACGATGCCATTGGAGGAAACAAGACTAGCTACAGTGAAGTTAAACGAAAATTAAAGGAGTGGGGTAAGCAGCAAAGAGTGGATAGGATAAGCTACTTGGAGGATAAGTTTGATAGAGATAGAATTAAAGAAGGAGAGTCTCTTCTAATCTTTGCAACACGTCTAGAGAAGATGGCAGAAAAGATCTTCATCAGTAGAAGTGAAAGAGAGAGACAGTTGTATCGCAAGTTTGTCAAGGAGGTCCCGAGATCATTTGGAAAGGTACTAAGAACCCACGAGAGAGATATGTTCGCTGCAGGTCGTGAGCTAGGATGGGAATATGCTAAAGGATTAGCAGCGGCACAAGATCGGTTTAACAAGAATGAAGTGGAAGAAATTGCAGTAGAAGAATCGAGGAGTAATAGAAGAAATGTGAAAGTATGTTTTGAACCGAATGTATACGTACAACACGAAAGTCAGAATAATTGGAAGACTCCAACGACTGATGAAAGATCACGAAAGATATTCAGTAAGAGGACTTATGGCAACAATCGGAACATTAATGGTCCGAGAAGGCACTGTGATTGGTGTGGTAAAATAGGGCATTCTGAGGCTTATTGCTGGATAAAATTGGAAGTGTGTGAATTGTGCGGAAGTTCAGAACACGATAAAGACACCTGTTACAAACGTACGCAAGAATGGACGAAGCCTAAACCGGAATGCCCAATATGTGGAGGTAGACACCTCGGCAAAGATTGCAACGAAGAGTTAAACGGAAGAGCTTCAGGCCGGAGGAGCGACGTCTGAAGCAACAAGAGAATGGCTCTAAACTAGATTGTAAGATAAATGAGGACGTATACAGAGGGAACCCTATCAGTGATGAGTCTCAGGTGAACTTGGTCAAGGAGGATTCTGAACGGATAATCGTACCTCTTGTTACAGGTAAATCAATTACTAAAGGCTTGATTGATACAGGAGCTACTAATAATTTAGTTCATAGAACTTGGTTGAGTGACAGTGGTATTGAGTATAACAGAATTAACTCAATCACTTTGAGAGGGTTCGGTGTACATAACTCATTGGATGTTGTAGGGGAAATTGTTTTGCCATTGTCAGTACATGGGTCAATAATGAAGCCTACGAAATTTTATGTTATTGATAGTCAGTTGGATGAACTGTACCGAAAAGTGCCTTTCATACTTGGTGAAGGATTTTGTTTGAATAATAACTTGAAAATTGATTTTGCGAATCGGAGATTTCACCACACTAGAGATGATGGTTCTTCAGTAATTATTACTTTGTCGGGAGATAAAGCATGTCAGGTAAAGCTTCAGAATTTTCCATGTTATGTTTCTAGTAATGTTGTACTCAAACAGGGTGACGTTAACAAGGTGCCAGTGAGGTGGACAGGACCCGAGGTACTTAATGGCTGTGGGAAATGTGCTCAGTCTGCCTCTTTATCATTGTTCATAGTCGAGGGATTACCTCTCAATACTCACAGTATATTTACGGGTCTAAATGATCTCAATATTAGTGAAGTCCTAGTCGAGTCGGCAAGTTCTGGCAAACCTAGACTAAAGGAAGGACTTTGTATCGCTTCGATATCCTCAGTTACCGAGGAGAATCCTTACGAACCACACGAAGTTTGTTTTGTTGGAGAAGATTCACAGGAAAATGAGGTAAAATTTAGATTTGAGGATCTCTGTAAAATTAATCATTTGAACACGGATCAGCATCATAGATTGTTGAGCGTTTTAAATAAAGTAGAAAATATTTTCAGTAAAGGAGACTCAGATGTAGGTAAACTCAATGTCGAGGGACATCGAATAGAATTGTTGGACGATTCACCTATTTATATGAAACCAAGACGGTTTAATGATAAAATAGTTGAACAAATTGACTCTCAATGTCGCGAGCTCGAACTAATGGATATTATAGAGCCAAGTAAGTCGTCATGGTCCGCACCGATCGTACCAGTCATCAAGAAGGATGGAAGCTTGAGGTTATGCGTGGACTACCGGAGACTAAATGAAGTAACCAAGCCAGATAGGCATCCCGTTCCAAACCTCACGGACAGTATCTACAGTTTGCATGGTATGGCATATTTTACATGCTTAGACTTGGTGCGTGGCTACTACCAACTACCAATGAACGAGG
The DNA here is from genome assembly GCA_947561585.1 of Caprella mutica. Taxonomy (NCBI): domain Eukaryota; kingdom Metazoa; phylum Arthropoda; class Malacostraca; order Amphipoda; family Caprellidae; genus Caprella; species Caprella mutica. The sequence continues at coordinate 92,958 of CANNZV010003449.1, forward strand.
ATTCAAAGGAATATACAGCGTTTTCTACCCCAACGGGGCATTTCCAATTCAAACGACTCCCATTTGGATTACGAAATGCGCCCTCGGCTTTCCAGAGGGGGATGCAACATATAGTAGACGAGTTCCCGCGACACCAAGTCATCGTATACATTGATGATATACTCATCATGAGTAAAACTTTTGATGAACACCTTGAACTTGTCGGCAAGGTTTTGAGGACACTCGAACAGGCTGGCGTAAAAATTAAACAAGAAAAGTGTTCATGGTTCCAAAGGGAAGTGGAATATCTTGGACATTTGGTTGGCTCATCAGGTATCAGAAAATCACCAACGTTTATAGATAAAGTCAGAGATTTCCAGAGACCAGAGACCGTCGGGGAATTAAGGCAATTCTTAGGCCTGGTGAATTTTCAAAGAAAATTCGTACCAAATTTCTCCTCGATTCAGAAACCCCTTAGCGAATGTACCGGTGGAAAAAGTAAAAAGAAGAGGCTGAACTGGACTAACGATATGAATGATGCATTCAATAAGCTTAAGGAGAAGATTGCAGAAGACATTACATTATCATTCCCAGATTACAGTAAAGAAGCGTGTCCCTTACAGTTATATGCAGATGCGTCCGGTCGTGGTGCTGGGGGTTGCCTGATGCAAAAGCAAGATGGTGACATACGCGTTATAGCTTACGCGTCAATGACATTCACTGGGGCACAAAAGAACTATTCGACAACGGAAAGAGAACTAGTTGCATTGCGATGGGCAGTAAAAGTTTTTAGACCATTCTTGATTGGAACTACATTTGAGATCTACACTGATCATCAGCCCTTAGTGTATCTCAGTAACATGAAGATACTTGATACTAGGCTTGCGAGGACCTATGAGGATTTGGCTGACTTTGATTTTAAAATCTTCTATTTACCCGGTAAGGAAAATCTGGCAGCTGATCATTTGTCTAGACTGGGAATCACGAAGAATGTACCGGAACTCGGACTCCAATTTGAAACCTCCAAAATGGGAAAGTTGCCAGTTGGAGTATTCCCCCACTTTAACGTCGAAGGAGGTGGGGATTCAATGTTCACTACACTGCACTACTTGTCAACTATTAACAGAGAACTATTAAGTAGAGAGCCCTTCAAAGATGCGGATGAACTGAGGAGGTCATTAGTCGACGAGTTGGAAGGCAATGCTGTTGCGTATGGGATTACCTTGGACAAACAAGTAAAGAGACAACTTCGATTGATGAGGGTAAGAGGTCAACTCCCTTGTATTGATTTATTGTGTACATTTAGTACTCTCTTCAGTTGTAACATTGTAGTTCATTTCTCGCCAACTAATCCTATATGGTTTACCCCTTTCCAACCAGTAGACAGAGATATTCCTAGTCTTCACGTCCAGTGTATTTCCGGTATTCATTTTAATCCCGCATATGTTACAGATTTATACACCTGCCTAAAGCCAGAAGTTACAGGGCCATTTAGTAGCGGAAAAGAGATCGTCGGCGATGAGGATCCTCAAGACTCGGATTGCATAGATTCTGAAGATCACATGGAGTGTAAGACCGTTAGTGAATCAAGGAATGAAACCAGTAAGTGTTCAATACATTCGTCTAGTCACGTATTCTGGTTACCATTTAAAGTTAAAGACACTACTGGCTGTCTGTTATTTGATAGTGGGTCTCAAATCAGTTGCATAACTGAAACTACGTGTAAATCAATCGGATTACCCATTAAGAAGGATAAATCTAAGTTAATTGGAGGTTTGGGAGGAGCTAAAGCTAATTCTCTCGGCTCGACAGTAGTGGACATTCTAATAGAGGGAATTGGATTGATTGGTCCAGTGGTAGCATTAGTGGTTGACGATAGAGCCCTACCAGTCTGTTTATTGCTGGGAATTGATGTGATGAAGAAGAATCGCATTGTTGTTGATTATGCAACTAATCGGTTCTTTATTCTAGATAGTTCAGCTGTAAGCTTTTCTTTAACAAATATAGTTACTGTGAGGTATTCTAAGTTGCCTGAAAATTTTAGATTTTCAGACCAGTCTGATGATGAGGTCAACATAAATGCAGAACAGCAGGATTCAGATACATCAGAGAATATACAATCTGAAACTACTGATAGATATGATCAACAATCGGCAGTTCAGGATTCCCTGGAGGGTAACATTGTTAATTCAAAGGATGCTGTTCGTGACTCTGAGGTTAGTGTCAATTATTCCTTAATAAAGAGAGACGAGGTGCTTAGACTACAGAAGAAATGTCCAGTATTGAGGAAGGTTAGAAGTCTCGTAGCTGGAGATAGTGACGCATGGACATTTAAGGTTCTTAGATTTAAAACTTTTCGAAGTAAATTAATAATTGAAGATGGAATTTTGGTGTATGATAAACTAGATAAAAGACCTGTTGTTGGATTTACAGCTTTAGTGGAGATTGCTCTCACGTTACATTGGGAGATGGCTCATATTGGGAGGCAGAAATTGATAAGTCTGTTGAATCAATTTATATGGCATCCAAGCATATCTAAATGCGCTAGTGACATCACCCGTAGTTGTGACGTGTGTCAAAGAATGAAAGTGTCAACTAGCATTAGTCCACCTGTTCACAAAGTACAGACCTCTCGGCCTTTTGAGTTGTTTGCTGTAGACGTAGTAAAACTTCCTAAGTGTGGCCCTTATATTGGATGTTTGGTAGGAGTTGACCATTTTACAAAATGGATTGTAGCAGTTCCTATCACGTCAACAACTGGTGAAACCATTGCTAGACAATTCGAGCAGAGAATTTTGGTTGGTCTCGTTAGTAAACCACTCAAAGTTTTGAGTGACAACGGCCCTGAATTTCGCAGTGAAATATTCCAGGATCTTCTGAGAAGGTACAACATTGCGCATCAGTTTACTACCCCTTATCGACCACAGAGTAATGGCTTGGTAGAAAGGGTAAATCGCACATTGATAGAACTCCTCAGAATTGAAGGGGAAATAAATCGTAACTGGGTTGATGTTCTTCCTAAAGTTCTATTAATCAATAATAATACTTTTCAGACATCAATTGGCGCTTCACCAGCGGATTTCATCTTGAAGACTAATCATTGCATGACAACTCCGGTGACTGTTCACAGAGACGAGGTGGAGAGTTGGCGTCCTGGTCACCCTTCCTTTGAGAAGTTTGCCGTTGGTGAGGAAGTCTTGAAGAAGTTCATTAGGAAGGGTCACGAAACTATTGACAAGTTTCAAGAAAGGTTCTCTGGCCCATACATTGTTGATAAAGTGAATCCGAATGGTATAACGTACATTATAAGAAACCCCTCAGGTGAAAACGAGATGAAGGTTCATCATGCTCAATTGAAGGGATATGTGCGTCCACCTAAATACATAAGTGATAACTATTATTATCAAACCAAATTGTTATTTGGTTCTGGATGCTTCTGACTTCGGGAAATCCTGCAGTGATGAAGAGAGTTGTGTTCCAATTGGTTTTGGGGGTTATGGGGGATGTAACACTTTTTCAAATTCAAGTGATAATGAGACTGTTTCCTCAAGTTCCTCAAATTACCAGCCAGAAAAGAGAGACAGAAGAAGGAAGAAGTTAAAGACAAGAAAATCGAGAAAAACAAGAATTGAAAATAGTACTACTGATATAGATTCGCAAAGTTCAGAGAAAAGAGGGTATGATTCTCAGTCAGCGAATATGGTTAATTTACAAGAACTAGTTTCTACACCATTAAGAAATAGTATAGAGCACATTGAAGATTCAGTTGATTCTTCGGATGATATTTTCTATAAAACTCGGAATAAAGTAGAGATTCCGGAAAGGGAGAGCGTATTAGAATTGGTCAAAAGTCTGAGTCCTATCGATGAATTCGAAGAGTGGGAGTTCGACTTTCCAGACGAAAGCAGTCGCTTGGCAATAGACGAAGTAGAGGCTGTGAAGAATGCTTGTATTGAAATTTTGGATGCTTGCAGTCAGGGGCTTCACTCAACGTCAAGCATTTTGAAACTGGCACTCAGCCTAAGCTCGGTTTCAGGGTCGTCCAATTCTCCTAAAAATCAAGTTATACTCTCTCCCGTATTGGACAAATTGCACGAGTTAGACTCATTGATTGATAATCTAAATAAGGGTGTAAATCTACAGTTGAAGAAGACTATTCAGACTCGTTCAAGAGGACCCGTGGCGGATGTTCCAAATGTTCAACCCAGTATACTTGAGTATAAGAGGCGCAGAAAGCGAGGAGCATATGATACGGATTAACTGGACAATGATGAGTCTTTCTTCCCGAGCATTCATTTTAAGCGTGGAGGAGTGAAGAGGACCGTATTCCGAATGAATGCTCGATTCGCACTTGTTATATTTATTGAAGTACCCCTACCTTAATTGAGGAAAATATAACTTCCATAATTGTATTTCTTTCTAATTAATTGGGCCTGTATAGGTGAGAGGCTATAAAAAATTACTTTGTTCGAATCTAGAAAGTAGAACATAACCTTAAACTATCTGGTTTGATGGATCTTTCAGATTTATATTGATTACAGTGTTTTGTGTGCAGTGTTCGGATAGTGGGGAAAAAAAACCTTTACTTTTTGTTTTATATTCTTTTGAACATGGTGTTTATACTTTAAAATCTATGAAACTTTAAAACCTATGAAACTTTAAAATCTATGAAACTTTAAAATCTATGTAACTTTAAAATCTATGAAACTTTATAATGTGTTAAATTTGTTAAATCTTTAAAATCAATTATTTGCAATTACATCGTTAATCTGATATCTAACTTGTTATGTATAATTTCAATTACTTTAACGACCCTAATTTTTCATTGGAAAGAAAACTAAGATTTAGTGTAAAGGTGGAAGTTTTGGGAATTTAGTATTTCCAAACTAATTAAATTTAAGATTTTCAAACTAACTAACTAATTGATAGGACTTGATATATAATTTTTGGGAAGATTTGATAAAAGAATAGTTGTTAAATGTGTTTTCAATTCTTTGATGTGGGCTAAAGTTCTATTTTAACTAGATTGGTAGTTATAATTATTTTTGTACCTCGTTGCAGAGTTTCGTGAATTTTATGAGCAGAACTAAGTATTTGCCGTACCTCTTGTGAATTGAGTTTCGTAAATCTCTTGTACAAAGTTGTCCTGTATTTTGTTGATAGAGTCTTGTAAATCTCATGAACTAATTTATCTACTTCTGTGAAATTGATGATTTATGATTAATTAGAGCCAGACAATTCTTGTGCTCTAAACTTTTGCTATCGGTGAAGTTTGTTCCCGTGCACTTTCCCGGAGTATCGATTTAATACCCTTTGATATTTTTGCCTTCATATGGAAGGTAAGATCAACATTGTTTTTTTTAATGAGTTTATATTTTTTTTGTGATAAATTTAAATTTGTGATTGATTCTTATTTTTGTAAACGTACTATGATTAGTTTTACGTTGTTGGAATTTTTCTCTATATACAGGCTTCAAATCTTGGGCTAGGTCACAGAATCGTCAAAGTCTTGATCGGTGCTAATGAAAGCCTCTCCTGAATCTTGTACAATTCCACCGACAATTTTGATAACCACTTGGCATTCTGAGGGAAAGTGTGTTGTCTCCCATATCTACTGCCCAAAGAAGACCTATTCTGTGGAAATCCTATTTTGTTCTGTATACTCGCCATAGAAAACAGGACTATACATTTATTTGGATATAACTGGAATTAAGTGGTTTTCAACTGAACTATAATTCACCCACTTTATTATACTTTCTCGATTGATATATTATGGGGGCCCCTCATTTGATACTTTGTGTAATAAACTATTCGATTTTTCTGATTTGAATACATTGTTTCTTTGGTATTAACTTTGCTAAATAAAATCTGATTTGTCTTCCTATTTCATATTTATTTATATTTTTTGTGTATTAAACTATTTGGATTGCATATTTTCTATAGATATACATGTTTATTGGTGTGAGTGTTCTTTTTTTTCGTATTCTGTAGTGTTTGATATTAGAATAAAGTTTAAAGCGTTTATACCCTTTTGTTTGTTCCTTCGTTTGGGCACTAAAAAAAATATCACAATTTAATTAGCCTCAGTCACCCTAGTTCCGGGAGAGTTTTTTAAATTTAGGTAAGATTGCCGGGACACTCTCCCGTCCCGTAACATATCTTTGGTGCCCAGACCAGGGAACTGGTGTGATTGTGTGTGACTGTTATTTTTGTGAATTTTGGTGCCTGTATATGTTTAGCATGACGCATAAGTACGCAAATTTTGGAATACCTATTGAATCTGATTTTCAATATATTTCACCTATTATGAATGATGATGCAGTTATAGCTGCCATGCCATGTTCAGGGAAGGAGAAGACTTTTGGAGGTGATGGAATTTTTCATAGCTCTGGTAAATCTCGCCCTGGTGCTTCGAGTTATCAGATTGGTGATGGTATGAGAGATAATGGTGTGAAATTGCGTGAGTCTGGGGGTGTTAGTCATCGTACTTCCACCGAGAAGGGGAGAGATAATCTCGGTAAATCCAAACATGATGAGAATATTTTCACGAAGAGTGGAAAATACACTGGCACAGTGCGTGGAATGAATGCGAATTTCTATAATCTCTTAGGAGTTTCGGATCAGGTTGAAGTTTTGTTTCAGAGTGTGTTTGAGCTACAGAATTTATTCATCAATTTAAATGATCCAGTTATCTGGAATGATTTCACTAATGGTATTATTGTTTCTAAACCCTCGTTAGTTATGATTCAATGCATAGGCAGGTTTAAAGAATGTATTCTTTCATCAAATAGCAAGATGACGGAGGATGAATTGGAAGCTAAAGCATCATGTGTTAGGAAACTGTTCTTGGGAAGCGAAACTGCTCCTACTGATATCCATGGTAACGAGTTGCCAAGTTGCCTCTCCTATCAAGCATGGCGTGATTACTTCGGTAAAATCCAAGGGAGCCCTTACTGGAATAGCAAACCAGAATCTAAACGGATACTAACCCAGGATGGCCAGGATGGATACGTTCATAATGACAATAGGGATAGTAGACCCTCCTCGCGTAGAATGGACGTCAAGAAGGATTTGGGGAACCGAACTCAATCAAGAACCTATAAACGATCAAGCAGTTCTAGTGATACCTCATGCAACTCTTCGGCGTCTCCACCTAGAAGAAACAGGGATAACTCTGTTGAAGATGTTCGTAGACTTCTGAGAAGTATGGGTAGAGCTAAGGAAGTTGTGATGCCAGAAGTTTATACTATTTCTGGTGGTGAATCTCTTAAAGATTTTTTGAAAGAGTATGAATTTTACTTTGATGAACGTTATGACGGGAACGACCGCCAGAGGGCGAAAATTCTTGGCGACTTCTTGGATGGTGATATAAGGGACTACTACGATGCCATTGGAGGAAACAAGACTAGCTACAGTGAAGTTAAACGAAAATTAAAGGAGTGGGGTAAGCAGCAAAGAGTGGATAGGATAAGCTACTTGGAGGATAAGTTTGATAGAGATAGAATTAAAGAAGGAGAGTCTCTTCTAATCTTTGCAACACGTCTAGAGAAGATGGCAGAAAAGATCTTCATCAGTAGAAGTGAAAGAGAGAGACAGTTGTATCGCAAGTTTGTCAAGGAGGTCCCGAGATCATTTGGAAAGGTACTAAGAACCCACGAGAGAGATATGTTCGCTGCAGGTCGTGAGCTAGGATGGGAATATGCTAAAGGATTAGCAGCGGCACAAGATCGGTTTAACAAGAATGAAGTGGAAGAAATTGCAGTAGAAGAATCGAGGAGTAATAGAAGAAATGTGAAAGTATGTTTTGAACCGAATGTATACGTACAACACGAAAGTCAGAATAATTGGAAGACTCCAACGACTGATGAAAGATCACGAAAGATATTCAGTAAGAGGACTTATGGCAACAATCGGAACATTAATGGTCCGAGAAGGCACTGTGATTGGTGTGGTAAAATAGGGCATTCTGAGGCTTATTGCTGGATAAAATTGGAAGTGTGTGAATTGTGCGGAAGTTCAGAACACGATAAAGACACCTGTTACAAACGTACGCAAGAATGGACGAAGCCTAAACCGGAATGCCCAATATGTGGAGGTAGACACCTCGGCAAAGATTGCAACGAAGAGTTAAACGGAAGAGCTTCAGGCCGGAGGAGCGACGTCTGAAGCAACAAGAGAATGGCTCTAAACTAGATTGTAAGATAAATGAGGACGTATACAGAGGGAACCCTATCAGTGATGAGTCTCAGGTGAACTTGGTCAAGGAGGATTCTGAACGGATAATCGTACCTCTTGTTACAGGTAAATCAATTACTAAAGGCTTGATTGATACAGGAGCTACTAATAATTTAGTTCATAGAACTTGGTTGAGTGACAGTGGTATTGAGTATAACAGAATTAACTCAATCACTTTGAGAGGGTTCGGTGTACATAACTCATTGGATGTTGTAGGGGAAATTGTTTTGCCATTGTCAGTACATGGGTCAATAATGAAGCCTACGAAATTTTATGTTATTGATAGTCAGTTGGATGAACTGTACCGAAAAGTGCCTTTCATACTTGGTGAAGGATTTTGTTTGAATAATAACTTGAAAATTGATTTTGCGAATCGGAGATTTCACCACACTAGAGATGATGGTTCTTCAGTAATTATTACTTTGTCGGGAGATAAAGCATGTCAGGTAAAGCTTCAGAATTTTCCATGTTATGTTTCTAGTAATGTTGTACTCAAACAGGGTGACGTTAACAAGGTGCCAGTGAGGTGGACAGGACCCGAGGTACTTAATGGCTGTGGGAAATGTGCTCAGTCTGCCTCTTTATCATTGTTCATAGTCGAGGGATTACCTCTCAATACTCACAGTATATTTACGGGTCTAAATGATCTCAATATTAGTGAAGTCCTAGTCGAGTCGGCAAGTTCTGGCAAACCTAGACTAAAGGAAGGACTTTGTATCGCTTCGATATCCTCAGTTACCGAGGAGAATCCTTACGAACCACACGAAGTTTGTTTTGTTGGAGAAGATTCACAGGAAAATGAGGTAAAATTTAGATTTGAGGATCTCTGTAAAATTAATCATTTGAACACGGATCAGCATCATAGATTGTTGAGCGTTTTAAATAAAGTAGAAAATATTTTCAGTAAAGGAGACTCAGATGTAGGTAAACTCAATGTCGAGGGACATCGAATAGAATTGTTGGACGATTCACCTATTTATATGAAACCAAGACGGTTTAATGATAAAATAGTTGAACAAATTGACTCTCAATGTCGCGAGCTCGAACTAATGGATATTATAGAGCCAAGTAAGTCGTCATGGTCCGCACCGATCGTACCAGTCATCAAGAAGGATGGAAGCTTGAGGTTATGCGTGGACTACCGGAGACTAAATGAAGTAACCATGCCAGATAGGCATCCCGTTCCAAACCTCACGGACAGTATCTACAGTTTGCATGGTATGGCATATTTTACATGCTTAGACTTGGTGCGTGGCTACTACCAACTACCAATGAACGAGGATTCAAAGGAATATACAGCGTTTTCTACCCCAACGGGGCATTTCCAATTCAAACGACTCCCATTTGGATTACGAAATGCGCCCTCGGCTTTCCAGAGGGGGATGCAACATATAGTAGACGAGTTCCCGCGACACCAAGTCATCGTATACATTGATGATATACTCATCATGAGTAAAACTTTTGATGAACACCTTGAACTTGTCGGCAAGGTTTTGAGGACACTCGAACAGGCTGGCGTAAAAATTAAACAAGAAAAGTGTTCATGGTTCCAAAGGGAAGTGGAATATCTTGGACATTTGGTTGGCTCATCAGGTATCAGAAAATCACCAACGTTTATAGATAAAGTCAGAGATTTCCAGAGACCAGAGACCGTCGGGGAATTAAGGCAATTCTTAGGCCTGGTGAATTTTCAAAGAAAATTCGTACCAAATTTCTCCTCGATTCAGAAACCCCTTAGCGAATGTACCGGTGGAAAAAGTAAAAAGAAGAGGCTGAACTGGACTAACGATATGAATGATGCATTCAATAAGCTTAAGGAGAAGATTGCAGAAGACATTACATTATCATTCCCAGATTACAGTAAAGAAGCGTGTCCCTTACAGTTATATGCAGATGCGTCCGGTCGTGGTGCTGGGGGTTGCCTGATGCAAAAGCAAGATGGTGACATACGCGTTATAGCTTACGCGTCAATGACATTCACTGGGGCACAAAAGAACTATTCGACAACGGAAAGAGAACTAGTTGCATTGCGATGGGCAGTAAAAGTTTTTAGACCATTCTTGATTGGAACTACATTTGAGATCTACACTGATCATCAGCCCTTAGTGTATCTCAGTAACATGAAGATACTTGATACTAGGCTTGCGAGGACCTATGAGGATTTGGCTGACTTTGATTTTAAAATCTTCTATTTACCCGGTAAGGAAAATCTGGCAGCTGATCATTTGTCTAGACTGGGAATCACGAAGAATGTACCGGAACTCGGACTCCAATTTGAAACCTCCAAAATGGGAAAGTTGCCAGTTGGAGTATTCCCCCACTTTAACGTCGAAGGAGGTGGGGATTCAATGTTCACTACACTGCACTACTTGTCAACTATTAACAGAGAACTATTAAGTAGAGAGCCCTTCAAAGATGCGGATGAACTGAGGAGGTCATTAGTCGACGAGTTGGAAGGCAATGCTGTTGCGTATGGGATTACCTTGGACAAACAAGTAAAGAGACAACTTCGATTGATGAGGGTAAGAGGTCAACTCCCTTGTATTGATTTATTGTGTACATTTAGTACTCTCTTCAGTTGTAACATTGTAGTTCATTTCTCGCCAACTAATCCTATATGGTTTACCCCTTTCCAACCAGTAGACAGAGATATTCCTAGTCTTCACGTCCAGTGTATTTCCGGTATTCATTTTAATCCCGCATATGTTACAGATTTATACACCTGCCTAAAGCCAGAAGTTACAGGGCCATTTAGTAGCGGAAAAGAGATCGTCGGCGATGAGGATCCTCAAGACTCGGATTGCATAGATTCTGAAGATCACATGGAGTGTAAGACCGTTAGTGAATCAAGGAATGAAACCAGTAAGTGTTCAATACATTCGTCTAGTCACGTATTCTGGTTACCATTTAAAGTTAAAGACACTACTGGCTGTCTGTTATTTGATAGTGGGTCTCAAATCAGTTGCATAACTGAAACTACGTGTAAATCAATCGGATTACCCATTAAGAAGGATAAATCTAAGTTAATTGGAGGTTTGGGAGGAGCTAAAGCTAATTCTCTCGGCTCGACAGTAGTGGACATTCTAATAGAGGGAATTGGATTGATTGGTCCAGTGGTAGCATTAGTGGTTGACGATAGAGCCCTACCAGTCTGTTTATTGCTGGGAATTGATGTGATGAAGAAGAATCGCATTGTTGTTGATTATGCAACTAATCGGTTCTTTATTCTAGATAGTTCAGCTGTAAGCTTTTCTTTAACAAATATAGTTACTGTGAGGTATTCTAAGTTGCCTGAAAATTTTAGATTTTCAGACCAGTCTGATGATGAGGTCAACATAAATGCAGAACAGCAGGATTCAGATACATCAGAGAATATACAATCTGAAACTACTGATAGATATGATCAACAATCGGCAGTTCAGGATTCCCTGGAGGGTAACATTGTTAATTCAAAGGATGCTGTTCGTGACTCTGAGGTTAGTGTCAATTATTCCTTAATAAAGAGAGACGAGGTGCTTAGACTACAGAAGAAATGTCCAGTATTGAGGAAGGTTAGAAGTCTCGTAGCTGGAGATAGTGACGCATGGACATTTAAGGTTCTTAGATTTAAAACTTTTCGAAGTAAATTAATAATTGAAGATGGAATTTTGGTGTATGATAAACTAGATAAAAGACCTGTTGTTGGATTTACAGCTTTAGTGGAGATTGCTCTCACGTTACATTGGGAGATGGCTCATATTGGGAGGCAGAAATTGATAAGTCTGTTGAATCAATTTATATGGCATCCAAGCATATCTAAATGCGCTAGTGACATCACCCGTAGTTGTGACGTGTGTCAAAGAATGAAAGTGTCAACTAGCATTAGTCCACCTGTTCACAAAGTACAGACCTCTCGGCCTTTTGAGTTGTTTGCTGTAGACGTAGTAAAACTTCCTAAGTGTGGCCCTTATATTGGATGTTTGGTAGGAGTTGACCATTTTACAAAATGGATTGTAGCAGTTCCTATCACGTCAACAACTGGTGAAACCATTGCTAGACAATTCGAGCAGAGAATTTTGGTTGGTCTCGTTAGTAAACCACTCAAAGTTTTGAGTGACAACGGCCCTGAATTTCGCAGTGAAATATTCCAGGATCTTCTGAGAAGGTACAACATTGCGCATCAGTTTACTACCCCTTATCGACCACAGAGTAATGGCTTGGTAGAAAGGGTAAATCGCACATTGATAGAACTCCTCAGAATTGAAGGGGAAATAAATCGTAACTGGGTTGATGTTCTTCCTAAAGTTCTATTAATCAATAATAATACTTTTCAGACATCAATTGGCGCTTCACCAGCGGATTTCATCTTGAAGACTAATCATTGCATGACAACTCCGGTGACTGTTCACAGAGACGAGGTGGAGAGTTGGCGTCCTGGTCACCCTTCCTTTGAGAAGTTTGCCGTTGGTGAGGAAGTCTTGAAGAAGTTCATTAGGAAGGGTCACGAAACTATTGACAAGTTTCAAGAAAGGTTCTCTGGCCCATACATTGTTGATAAAGTGAATCCGAATGGTATAACGTACATTATAAGAAACCCCTCAGGTGAAAACGAGATGAAGGTTCATCATGCTCAATTGAAGGGATATGTGCGTCCACCTAAATACATAAGTGATAACTATTATTATCAAACCAAATTGTTATTTGGTTCTGGATGCTTCTGACTTCGGGAAATCCTGCAGTGATGAAGAGAGTTGTGTTCCAATTGGTTTTGGGGGTTATGGGGGATGTAACACTTTTTCAAATTCAAGTGATAATGAGACTGTTTCCTCAAGTTCCTCAAATTACCAGCCAGAAAAGAGAGACAGAAGAAGGAAGAAGTTAAAGACAAGAAAATCGAGAAAAACAAGAATTGAAAATAGTACTACTGATATAGATTCGCAAAGTTCAGAGAAAAGAGGGTATGATTCTCAGTCAGCGAATATGGTTAATTTACAAGAACTAGTTTCTACACCATTAAGAAATAGTATAGAGCACATTGAAGATTCAGTTGATTCTTCGGATGATATTTTCTATAAAACTCGGAATAAAGTAGAGATTCCGGAAAGGGAGAGCGTATTAGAATTGGTCAAAAGTCTGAGTCCTATCGATGAATTCGAAGAGTGGGAGTTCGACTTTCCAGACGAAAGCAGTCGCTTGGCAATAGACGAAGTAGAGGCTGTGAAGAATGCTTGTATTGAAATTTTGGATGCTTGCAGTCAGGGGCTTCACTCAACGTCAAGCATTTTGAAACTGGCACTCAGCCTAAGCTCGGTTTCAGGGTCGTCCAATTCTCCTAAAAATCAAGTTATACTCTCTCCCGTATTGGACAAATTGCACGAGTTAGACTCATTGATTGATAATCTAAATAAGGGTGTAAATCTACAGTTGAAGAAGACTATTCAGACTCGTTCAAGAGGACCCGTGGCGGATGTTCCAAATGTTCAACCCAGTATACTTGAGTATAAGAGGCGCAGAAAGCGAGGAGCATATGATACGGATTAACTGGACAATGATGAGTCTTTCTTCCCGAGCATTCATTTTAAGCGTGGAGGAGTGAAGAGGACCGTATTCCGAATGAATGCTCGATTCGCACTTGTTATATTTATTGAAGTACCCCTACCTTAATTGAGGAAAATATAACTTCCATAATTGTATTTCTTTCTAATTAATTGGGCCTGTATAGGTGAGAGGCTATAAAAAATTACTTTGTTCGAATCTAGAAAGTAGAACATAACCTTAAACTATCTGGTTTGATGGATCTTTCAGATTTATATTGATTACAGTGTTTTGTGTGCAGTGTTCGGATAGTGGGGAAAAAAAACCTTTACTTTTTGTTTTATATTCTTTTGAACATGGTGTTTATACTTTAAAATCTATGAAACTTTAAAACCTATGAAACTTTAAAATCTATGAAACTTTAAAATCTATGTAACTTTAAAATCTATGAAACTTTATAATGTGTTAAATTTGTTAAATCTTTAAAATCAATTATTTGCAATTACATCGTTAATCTGATATCTAACTTGTTATGTATAATTTCAATTACTTTAACGACCCTAATTTTTCATTGGAAAGAAAACTAAGATTTAGTGTAAAGGTGGAAGTTTTGGGAATTTAGTATTTCCAAACTAATTAAATTTAAGATTTTCAAACTAACTAACTAATTGATAGGACTTGATATATAATTTTTGGGAAGATTTGATAAAAGAATAGTTGTTAAATGTGTTTTCAATTCTTTGATGTGGGCTAAAGTTCTATTTTAACTAGATTGGTAGTTATAATTATTTTTGTACCTCGTTGCAGAGTTTCGTGAATTTTATGAGCAGAACTAAGTATTTGCCGTACCTCTTGTGAATTGAGTTTCGTAAATCTCTTGTACAAAGTTGTCCTGTATTTTGTTGATAGAGTCTTGTAAATCTCATGAACTAATTTATCTACTTCTGTGAAATTGATGATTTATGATTAATTAGAGCCAGACAATTCTTGTGCTCTAAACTTTTGCTATCGGTGAAGTTTGTTCCCGTGCACTTTCCCGGAGTATCGATTTAATACCCTTTGATATTTTTGCCTTCATATGGAAGGTAAGATCAACATTGTTTTTTTTAATGAGTTTATATTTTTTTTGTGATAAATTTAAATTTGTGATTGATTCTTATTTTTGTAAACGTACTATGATTAGTTTTACGTTGTTGGAATTTTTCTCTATATACAGGCTTCAAATCTTGGGCTAGGTCACAGAATCGTCAAAGTCTTGATCGGTGCTAATGAAAG
>CANNZV010003450.1:0-63000 GCA_947561585.1 Caprella mutica
GTAAAATTTCTTCTATATTTAGTTGAATTAATTTGGTTGTTTTATCAACATTCTGCCTCAATAAAAAAGCGATATCTAACTTAGCTTCTTTTTTCAAGATACTTTTTCTTAATAAATCACTAACTCTAGGAGTACCCTCTAGCGCATATTTCCCTTCTAATTCTACAGCTCCTTCAACTGTAATAAAATTGCCAATTGCTTTAGCTAAAGACTTAATGCGAATTAAATCCCCATTCAATAAAGTGTAATTGCTTTTATTATCCATTAAAGATGCCAAGTCTATGTCAATAAGTATTTTTTTATTATCTGCAAATCGCTCAATCTGGACTACTTCCTTATAGGATTCCGCTTTTAATCCCCCTGCATACTCAATTAATTCTAACAATCCTTCATCTCCTTTTAATTCATATTTCAATGGTCGCTTTATTGCACCTATGATTTCAACAACTTTTTGCGCAACAGGAACTTGAATAATGATATTATCTTCTAAATAAATTGAAATTGTGTCCCTGGCTTATCCATCACCTCGTAAATATCTAATTCCGTCTGTTCTTGGTCTCTGATGATTCTAATTTTTCTAAAACTACCTGTTTCTGAAGGCCCTCCTGCGGCAATTAATGCATTAAAAGCGGTATTGGTTGCCACCATATCATAAGAACCAGGTCGTTCAACTTCTCCTAAGATATTGACAGTAATAATACGAGGTCGAGAAATAGTTAAAGCTAACTGTTCTGCCTTAAACTTATAGTATCGTTGAAATCTAGATTGAATCAATTTTTTTGCCTTCCCCCAAACCAGTCCTTTAAAAAGATTCTGGGCATATCTGTTGGCTGAATATAGCCTCGAGCGCCAATCGTAAACTTAGCATCGTATTGGGAAGCGCCAAAAATAGATAAGGTTATTTCATCTCCTTCTCCTAAAATATAAGAATCTGGAATCTTGGCAATAGAAGAAGCATCAAATATTCTAGAGCTATCTGATTTAAAAATTTGATGCCCATATATCTTAGATAATCGTTCAACCGCCTCTTCATCCAATGTATTAAACACTACTACATCTGTCTTTATCTCTTCCACTTTCTCTGCTTCGCTTTCATTAACTTGAGCAATAACAACAAACGGTAATAGAAAAAATATAAAGAAAAAAAGCAGACACTTATTCTTGTTAGTATCTATTCTACTATTTGATTCCAAATCAAAATTTATTTTATAAAACATCTAATCTTTTAAAAAAAAGGTATAAAAGGGCTCCAATCAATGTTCCCCAAAAAGGACGCAAAACATGAAACTTGATATTTGGTTCTGCTATCGTCCAAAAATCAGGTTGAATATTTCGGATTAACAGAAGTGATGTCTGTATTTGCCTATCCGTAGGATAAATACTCAGTATACCACAACCGTAAAAGGTGAATAAAATTAGGGTGAACAAGCAAAGCGTGATATTAACAGGAGATTGATACCACTCACTTATTCTAGGTTTTGATTGACATCCGTGAGCAAATAATAAAATAAGGCCAAAAGCAGCACCTAATAAATTAATGATTACATCATTGAAATCGTAGTAATCTGTGCTAAATGGTGTCAACACCCAATATTGGTAGGCTTCGTCTAAAGCTCCTAAAATAATGGCAAAAAACAAGGTAGTGCTATAAGTAGCAAAAATCGGAAAAAGCAAAAGGACTAGAAATCCATATTGTACTAAATGTATCATTTCTACATTCACAACCATCAATATTTTGATTGTGATAAATGTAAAAAGAAAAGTAGTTGCCAAATAGGTCAAAACGCTTTTAAGTCGTTTTGGATTATTTTTTAACCCTAATCCAACTAATGCCAAATAACCAATACCTCCTATGATTCCTAAGAAAAGAACTAATTGATTGTATTTCGTTCTTCCAAGTGGTTCATCTAAATTTTTTGCTAGAAATCGCCCAATTTCTTCGTGTGGCAACACCACTAACAAATAGTAAATGATTGCGATACTTATATTCCAAAATCGTTTTTTGACAAATCTTAAGCAAAAAGACTGTTTTGAATCAAAAATAAATATTTTTTATTTAAAATTATCGAATATAAGTACGGCTTCGCCAACGAAAAGTCGGAAATCAAACTGAATTAAGCTAGATAATAAAGGCTTTTTAAGTTTAACTGGTATGACTTTTAGTCGAAAAAAACTAACAAATAACTTTACGTACAGCAATAGGAAAAGGTTTACTTTTTAACTTTATAATTAATGCATTTTTGTAATATTTAACGCTACTTAAAACAACTTCGTCCTTTTACCCGAAGAAGAAAAAAGGCTAGTGATTAAACAAAAAAAGCCCCCCTCCAATGTGCAGCGGAGAGAGGCCATCCCAAAAACCGATTTAAGCATAAGTCTTATTGGATGTTAAGGGAGTTAGAAATAAATAAGCTACGTAAATTTGACGCAGGATTTTTTAATTCAAACAAGGCAAAAAACGCAGACGATGCAGAGCATCGACGAGTATTTTTAACGCAGTATGAATTGAAAAAGACAAGTTCAAATGCGTAGCTTATTATTTACTAAGTTCCCTAACCCTAATTCTTTAAAGAAATGGATGGTGAATGTGCGTATTTAATTCCGTATTAACTTAGCCATCCACCTAATCCACTTTTCTTTTAATTCTTTAGTTTTTATCATTTGGTTTTGACTTATAATTTTGCATTGGTAAAAATGCCCCCCGGTGCTATTACACCGAGGGACTATGGGATTTATTCTATAAGAATCATTTTTTTATTCGCTAAGTAACTTCCTGCTTCCAACTGGTAATACAATACGCCTGTGGCTCTTAAATCTTTAGCATTAAGGCTAATTTGATTGTATCCTTTATCAAAGTGATTTTGGATAGTTTTTAGCACTCTTCCTTGAATATCCATTATCTTTAAAGTGGCAATACCTCCTTCTGGCAATGTAAAACCAATTGCCGTTTCCTCGTTAAAAGGGTTTGGTGCATTTTGGTCTAATTGAAACATTAAAGACTGATTAACTGGCTGAAAATCAAAGCCTACCTTTAATACTTCACCTGAAGTATTATACGCCTCTGCCACTGTATAATCGGAGGTAACTTGAAGTACATCGTGTAAGTATCCTGTAACATTTGACTGCATTTTCAAGGTAAACAGCGTAGCTTCTGCTTCTGCCTTACCATTCCAAGAAGTGGTCAATTTATCTTCAACCGAAAGGTTCGTATTGAAGTGTTCCTGCTTAACGATTCCTTCTTCTATTGACAATAATTCTAAGCCCGCAAAATTTAAGGTAAATTGATAGCCTGCTAACGCTGCCATATCAGCAGCTTTAACTGGAATGTCTACTAATTCGCCAACGTGGATTGCTTGATCTACAATTTGGAAATTAAAGGTGGCTTTATTATTACGAGCGGATGCCGCTAGCAAACTACTCGTGGTAGCATTCCCATTTACATCTCCTATTTTCACCCCAACAAAATCAGTTTGTATCTGGTCCCCTATCAAGTTTTCAATCGTTATGGATTCTTTAAATGCTTCTTCCATAGGTGCAACAGAGGTGAAATCGTAGGACTTATCCACAAATCTCCAACTCTGATTATTAGGAAATTCGGTATGAACATTCAAAATCAACTGGCGCAATTGTACCATATCAAAAGCGGTAATTGTACCTGACTTATTAATATCTGCAGCTATATATTTGTACGGAGAATCAAAAGTATTAATCCCTAAAATATGTTTACTAATCAAGACTAAGTCAAAAGTAGAAACACCATTTAGTGGATCATCATTTTTCTCTGGCATAATTGTATAATTTCCATTTTCTGGCAACATGAATTCATAATGACCGTCTTGAGGAGTCATCATTTCTTCAGCTTCATTGACACTCACTACAACATCCTCTATACTTCCACCATTAAAGCTTGTAATTTCTCCGGCAATCATGCTTTCATTATTTCCTCCTCCATTATCACATGCTCTCATGTTGTCTTGAATCATGACAAAAGTAGAAGCATAATCAAAATTATCAGACTCATCAATTACGTATATTTGGACAATTTGAGTCCCCGTATAATTACAATTAAAAGTAATAGCTGTCGGTAATGAATCTAATACTCCTTGAGCAGTATTCGGCGGATTAAACCCTAATGAAACGTGCCATATTCTAAAGATTAAATCATCTTGCTCTGTACAATTATCATAACTGCCTTGATCAAAATCATTTGCCCATATATCAATACTAGCACTTTGTGCCAATTCAATCGCTATGCCATTCAATAAATAAGGCGTTGGGCTCGTACATTCTCTAAAGGTATATTCGTTTCTACCTAAAGTAGAATTGCCACAGTTGTCACTGAAAACAAACTCTGCCGTATAGGTACCAGGCATGACAAAAGCTGAAAACTCTGCCGCATTACCAGATTCAAACACATTAGAACTTGCCACTACAGTTGCTTGACCAGCAATAACTTGAGCTTCTGTTCCTCTATACAATTTGTAGGTATGACTAAGCCCCACTTCAGTTACGCAATCGGAAGCAAAAGCAGAAAAACTTTTAAGCTCTCCACATGAAACAGAATCTCCAACAGATTCTAAAAACCCATCATGTGCACCAATTATACATCCATCTTCAGTAAGGTCTGGCACAATCACCAAAGGACCTTCAATATCATCTACTTTAATAATTTGTGTAAAAGTGATATAACTAAAGTTAGGCAAGTCTTCTTCTGTCAACATTCCCACCTACTGGCATATTTCCATCATTATAGGTATGAGAAGGAGTATCACCAGGGTTATAATTACACCAATTAATAATATGGTAAGTCTTAATTACTTTAAAACAAGCATCTGATACCACATCAAACATCTGTGTTTCTACATTTACAGCCAATCTATCACATGTTCCACCTTCTACAATTACGCTGTCTATAATATCTGGCCGACATTGGACAAACTAAATTTGTATCCTGCGGAAAAGTAATTTTCCAATTTCCTACATAATCAATAGTAATAGTTTGGGTGCAAGTATCTAATGATTGCAATCCCTCATACATCTTCAGCTATCCATCTTCTTTGGTAAACATTTTGGCCACAAATTCCAATCGACAGTACAACTGGACTCAGTTCAATATTACGTGCACCAGGACAATTGTCATTAGGTGTTGGTAACGGTCCTCCTATAGCCGCCAATTCAGCTGTCGTAGGATTAGTTCTATCTAAAATTGCTGCAACTTTAGATTCATTACAATTAATACGTACAGCTGATGTATTGCCAATACTATTCGCCATTCGCATAGCTCGTAACCTATAGGAAATGCAGTACAAATAGGTCTTATTTTATCTTCTGGCAATACATGTAACCAACAGGAATTGGTATTACCATGAATATCTGTTACTCTATAAAAAACTTGGACGGTGTCTTTTATATCATCGCAACTAAATGCGACTGTTGGTCCAAAATTTATTCCATCTCTACTAATTTCTTTTTTAGCAATGCCACAGGCGTCATAACTGCCTGCATCAATATCTCCTGTGTCAATAACAGCAATATTGCTACCTATGGATATATTTAATTGATCTGTACAAACAGCTGTAGGTTTAGTCTCATCTTTAATAATAACCAACTGCATCAAAGTATCATTGACTAATTGTACCTGACATTCATCTTCTGCAATCCATCGAACATAGAAAGAATCAACATCCAAATTTTTATAAGAATCGGCTGGCACTGGCCAAGGCAATCCATTTTCTATTCTAAAAACTGAATCCATCCGCACACTTGGTCTAGAGCAATTATCATCTGCTCTTGGTGGGAATAATCTAGTTATATCATAAGTACAATCAAAAGCGCCAACAGTCAACATTTGCGTAGCACCATCTCCTGCTCTAAAAACTGGCGCCTTTTTATCTGTGTATTCAATTATCTGCGTATCTACTACTACTGGCCCTACTTCTGGCATACACCAATCTACAATAGACCAATATCTAAAAACTTTTTTGCCACAATTTGTACTTGGCACATCCAAATCTTTACTTGTCAGAATATATCCACAAATGTATTCTTCCGTACTAAGTGCAATTGTATCACGAACTATAAATGCTCCATTTCTGATATAACCAATTTGTAGTCCTGGCATACCAGCCATATCTGACCTATCTGTACAATCTAGTACTTGATCTGTTGTATTTACAATATGATCTTCTTTGTTTGGACGAAGAATGATAACTTCTCTAGTCGTCGTACCTACATTTCCACAAGCGTCAGTAGCAGTAAAAGTAATGATAGCTTTTGTTGTATCTTTACTCCCTTTGCTACTATAACATGCATCGGTTTCGTCCATCACTACGCTAATAGTAACAGGAACATTTTTAGAACAATTATCAATAGCAGTTGGATTCAACATTTCATGTAATCCTGTGGTATCACAAGCTACTAATGTATCAAGAGTCGAACTAACTGTAATATAAGGTTGTGATTGATCCAAAAAAGAAACAGTTGTCTCACAAGCAGCACTTTGAATGCCACTGTGGCAAATAGTTTCTATCCCTCCTAATTGATAATAAATACGCTCAATCCTAACGGTTACCTCAGCATTACAAATATCCATACCCGCTTCTTCCAAATCATCCACCGTAATACTTGGATAAATTACTGCGCTATGATTATCATAATTATCGGTCATTTTTACTATCTTATCTTTACCACTACCAATTGTAATGGTTATATTGTAGTACATCGTATCTGATATGGTATCAACTGGACTTTCTAAAATATCATCAGGTGCAATTTGTACATAACAAGCAGAACCAAAAGGTATTGTAACATTATCATTACAAACCAATGTTGGTCCTTGCACAACAAAAGGAACAGTCATTTTCTTTTCTACATCCGAAAGCAGTGTATACTCTGCTGCATACGACCCAATAGCAAAATCCTCAGTAATCGCGTTTTGCACACCATTATGAGTCAAAATAGTATCAATACATGTTGTACCCAACTGGGTTCTAACTAACAAGCGTACAGAATCTGATTCTGTAGGCAAAATCATTCCACAAGCTTTTACTTCAGGTGCAGGTATAGTAATTACTACCATATGCTGCCTCATCAGCCATAAGTACTCGACTTTGTATAGTTAAATTTTCTAAACTAATATCTCTAGACGCACAGTCTACCCATGCTTCCCAACCTTTTCCTTTTCCATTATCTCCATCGGTTTTAAATAGAAAAGTTAAACAGCCCGAAGTATTTATGCTAGGATCGCAACTAGCATTCACCCAGCCACCAAAACCTCTAGACACTCCTACCCCAGTACCTGTACCAATAACTGGTGCCGCACCCATACTAAAAGCAGATTTATTTCCATCATAAACAAACAGCGTATCCCCTACTTCTAAATCAAAATCTGTTATAGATACCTTTGTATAACTATGGCTAGTTGCAGGGCAAATCTCTATAGTATCTCTTCTCATTCGGTCATCCATATAATTTCCATCACTCGTATTATCATCAGTAAATATGGTCGTCCCCGTTGAGGGGTCACCAGTACATGTCATCAAGGTAGCAATACTGCTAGTGTCTCCGACTGCAGAGTAACTAGCAGAAATTTGTGCGTTTGCACAAGTAAAACCTAGATATCCCCAGGTAAAAATAAACAACAAAGCTAAGCGTCTCATGGACTGCCACCTTTGATGCTGGAATAGCGTAAACATCGCTCTTTTCATAGGATTGAATAATTTTGGTTAAACGGTCCAATAGCAATAATTACATCAGATTTTAAATTGTTATAAAATCAAAAAGATAATTTCTTCTCTATTGAACGTTTTAAAAATTAAGGTTTAGAACACTGGTTTTCAATGAGATAGCTCTATATTCAATCGCTATTTCACTACTTTGTAAAATGTCACTTTAGGGACTTGGAAAAATATAACCTACCCATTCTGTGCGATTTATTTTGTCCTTCTACAGCGTTGCCAAAATACTCATTACCCAAAGGGGTAACTCCGTTTTTGGCGCCTTGCATAAGAACAAACTAAATCCACATTTATGAGTACCTTATTTATTTCCAACTCCCTTAACTACTGGTATTGAGAATATCACTTGTGAAGTTATAGGAGCTTCTAAGTGATTTTTTTTATTATGTCCGTATTATTAAATAAAGGTTTCGCTTATAATTCTTTGAGTCTTTTTCTTTTTGGAAAGAAGAGGAGGGGATATTTCACCCCACTCTCTCTTAACCAAAAGAAACTAATCTCAGCTCTTTGAATAACTGCTTTCAGTTACTCGTTTTCTTTGTTTGGTCTTTTGAATCTCTTTTCTTTGGAAAGAAGAGGAGGGGATATTTTACCCACTCTCTCTTAACCAAAAGAAAACTAATCTCAGCTCTTTGAATAACTGCTTTCAGTTATCCGTTTTCTTTGTTTGGTCTTTTGAATCTCTTTTCTTTGGAAAGAAGAGGAGGGGATATTTCACCCACTCTCTCTTAACCAAAAGAAACTAATCTCAGCTCTTTGAATAACTGCTTTCAGTTATCCGTTTTCTTTGTTTGGTCTCTTGAATCTCTTTTCTTTGGAAAGAAGAGGAGGGGATATTTCACCCACTCTCTCTTAACCAAAAGAAACTAATCTCAGCTCTTTGAATAACTGCTTTCAGTTATCCGTTTTCTTTGTTTGGTCTCTTGAATCTCTTTTCTTTGGAAAGAAGAGGAGGGGATATTTCACCCACTCTCTCTTAACCAAAGAAACTAATCTCAGCTCTTTGAATAACTGCTTTCAATTATCCGTTTTCTTTGTTTGGTCTCTTGAATCTCTTTTCTTTGGAAAGAAGAGGAGGGGATATTTCACCCCACTCTCTCTTAACCAAAAGAAACTAATCTCAGCTCTTTGAATAACTGCTTTCAGTTACCCGTTTTCTTTGTTTGGTCTTTTGAATCTCTTTTCTTTGGAAAGAAGAGGAGGGGATATTTCACCCACTCTCTCTTAACCAAAAGAAACTAATCTCAGCTCTTTGAATAACTGCTTTCAATTATCCGTTTTCTTTGTTTGGTCTCTTGAATCTCTTTTCTTTGGAAAGAAGAGGAGGGGATATTTCACCCACTCTCTCTTAACCAAAAGAAACTAATCTCAGCTCTTTGAATAACTGCTTTCAATTATCCGTTTTCTTTGTTTGGTCTCTTGAATCTCTTTTCTTTGGAAAGAAGAGGAGGGGATATTTCACCCACTCTCTCTTAACCAAAGAAACTAATCTCAGCTCTTTGAATAACTGCTTTCAGTTACCCGTTTTCTTTGTTTGGTCTTTTGAATCTCTTTTCTTTGGAAAGAAGAGGAGGGGATATTTCACCCACTCTCTCTTAACCAAAAGAAACTAATCTCAGCTCTTTGAATAACTGCTTTCAGTTACCCGTTTTCTTTGTTTGGTCTTTGAAGCTTAATTTTAAGTGTTTAACTTCCGATTTTTTGAAATTAAAGACATACCTGTATACCCCGTACACATATGTATACATGGCGTGCTGCTGATAACTTTGATGTATTAAAAATTATAATGTTTGATATTTTATTTATATCTTTACAATGTAATTATCGCTTACACATCAATACTTACGAAAGCAAATTCAGCAATCGGCGCATTACAAATTCTAGACACTAGAACTACCTTAAGTAGCCTTTACCTATTTTGATTTTAATTTTTTAGCCAAAGTACAACCATGAAATGGATTGTTATTTTAGGCTTGTGGTTGTTTTTTATAAACACCGAGGAGAGAAGATAGATAGTTGTTCTAAAAGGAGAGCTACTACCTATCCTACTCCCGTAGGGTAGTTTATTCTACAGCTTTTATGACTCTGATTCTTCAACAAGGACCAGGGTCTTTTTTTGTATATCTATATCAAGATATTTAAATTGGATTAAAAACCCTTCAATAATTTACCTAAATGATATACAAAAGAGTACTATTGTCATTATTTCAATAATGAAATTCTACAAAGGTTCAGTTAGTCAATTAATGACTAGGATATAAGCCCTTTTTAGAAACACATTTGAAAATTGCAATAAAAATTTACATAAATAGTTATGAAACAATAACTATTAGAATAGTTGAGATTTAGTTTGAATGTCAAACTGAGATTGGTGTAGTTCACACTAAATAAAAGTGTAAGACTAACTGAGATTTAAGGTAAGATTAGTTTCTATTAGTAAATAGAATAATGAGATTTAACAAAAGCCAGGAACGGCTTTTATTTTGTATACTTAAATCGGTTGGAAAAGTTGGAAAGTTTATACTTAAATATGCGATTAAATTTTAATTACTATAAAGTAACTTAGTTTTAATCTTGTTGTATTCGGTTATTAATACAATGCAAATATATAACTATTTTATAATATGTTTATATACCCTAAATAGGGTATATTTAAAAAAGTTTATCTTTTTTATAAAAAAATGCTTGATTAACGTACCAACCATCTTTACACCATTAAAGAAATTTTGGCCTTTTTCTCTAGATTCTTTAGTATAAAGTCACCTTAATAGGCACCTCTGCAAAAGAAGCCTTGTTCAACTTAATCATATTGATGATTTCTGTACAGAATTCGTATCCATTCAAATTTATTTGTGCTCTTTCAACAAATCTAGTATGCATAGCTTTAAAACCAGATTGGCTATCCGTCACAAATAAGCCCGTTAATAATCCAGTGAACAGATTTCCTATTTTATTAAAGACTATTCGAATAAAAGGCACTTCATTATCTTTATTCAAAAAGCGACTACCTATAACAACATCTAACTGCTCGCTACGCATTTTTTGAACTAAGGCTTTAATGTCTGATGGACAATGTTGATCGTCACCATCAATTGTAACGACTATACCTGCATTTTGCTGTACGGCGTAGTCCATTCCAGTCTGAGTAGCTGCACCTGCACCTAAACAGACGTAATGTGTTAATACCGTTGCACCTAAATCCGTAGCCACTTCTTTAGTATTATCAGTACTACCATCATTGACAACCACAATGTTATGAAAACCTTCGCGCAAAACCTTGGAAATAACTTTTCCAATTCGTTTGCCCTCGTCTTTGGCAGGAATAATTATGTAAACATCATCTGTATTCATGGGGAATTATAAAATATACAATAATTATCTATAGTACTATTTCTATACCAGAAATTGATAATCTGATAAAATCATACTATTAATTTAAAAAGAAGTTTCTATTGAATTGAAAATTCAATAATTGTTATACTTAAAATCGGTGGTGGGAAGGTAACTGTCTACAAAGATACAGCTTTTCTAAATTAATATTTATTCATATCTATTCTTTACAGAAAACGAAGTAAAACAACTATTATCTGGTCTCTTATTTAATTTTATAAGCAATAAAAGAGCCTCTACTTACTAATTTTTTACCTGCAACTCCATACACCCGTTGCCCATTGCTATTAATGACAATTCGGTCAGTGCCTATTATCTCTAAAGCGGAATTATCTTTAAGAAATTCTTCAAATCGCCTTGCCTTTTTTCTCAGGGTCTCATCAGGTGTGCGATCAATGGACGCTACTTGGAAATCTACAATTAGAAAACGATAGCCTTGGCCTTTTAATACTCCTACCAACTTACGTTTATCAGGCACTAAATTATAAGTATTGTCAAAAAAAGCAAGTTGATTATCCTCCAAAACCCGCTCATTGTTTCGGCTAATAAAATATTGAAAAAAGGTACCGATTCTATAAACTAGTGCATCAGGCTGACTATTGACCTCTGACAATACATCATTATAGCCAGGAAATAGAAAATCTATCAAACCTGATTTATTTGTCCTACCTAAACCATACATAAGAGGGCCAGCATGAATGGCTCCTTTATTCAATTCTACTTGAGTTCCGCCTAATGATTGTTGTTCTTCAGTAATAGGCTCGGAATAATTTCCTAATCTATAAGTGAGGGAAGTAAACATCCAAATAGCACAAAATATGAAAAAAGTATACTTAAAAAACTGCGTGTGTTCTCTACTTTTCATAGCATCAGCCCCTATAAATATCAAACCTAAAGGCAGTATTAATAGTCCATACCAAACAATCCCTGCACCTAATATTAGCCATAAGAAGCAATACATCAAAAAGAAATAGGCTATCATTTTAGTAGATGTAGCCCTATTTTTCATTCTATTTTGAAGTATAAAAAATACTAAAACAAATAATAAGAAAAAAATTGGGTAAGTAACTGAATCTCCTTCTCCAGAAACAACGGTTATAAAATTATTATGAATAGGACTATAAATAACATTGGCAGCCTTTGTTAATTGCAGCTTCATATGCGCTATGGGCATAGACATAAATGGAGTTTGTCCCAATTCTTTAGATAGTACGGTTCCTGTCTCTTCTACTTTTACTAATTTATTAGCTCGATAACCCGAAGGCAAACTAATAATCATAAAAAGTATCATCAAACCTACCGTGACTAATTTCAACCATTTATTCTTAATGTTAAATAATAGTAAAATGGGGAGAAATAGCAAAAATAGATAACTAATATCCAAAAAAGGCCCCCCAATATTTGTGTTCATAGTTACATCATAGGGCAAAGAAAAATACTTGGGCAATAGTTCTTCATAGCCCATATATCGATGAAGTTCTTCTCTAGTTGCTGAATAAACTTCAACTTTTTTATCTGAAGAAGCTGTTGTAGGCTCAGCAGATTCCGCAGCGCTATCCGCCTGCCCAAATACCGTAACTATTGTTATCAATAGTATCGATATTAAAAAAGAAAAACGCAGGATTAATTTGTTATTATTCATTTGCAAAATCACATTCATTCAATTATTGACTAAAATATAGTAACTACACTTCAACGCTTTACTTTTTTTTCCGATTAGGATAAATTTCAGGAATACCAACAGGTTTACCTTCTATGAGTATTTTAACACCCAACTCTCCTGTTTCTTGAAAGTTTTTAATCGGCCAAGGAGCATACACCATTCCGACTAATAATAAGTAAATAGCACTAACTTTGATTAAGCTAATCAACTGCTCCTTTTGCTTAAAGCCCACATAGCCCAATGCCACTATACCTATCAAACCCATTATCCATTTTAAAGCATCTGTTCCAAAATGATAGGCTCGTAAAGATGTATCTAAATCTCCAATTAGGACTATAAAAATAGTTAGGGCGAAATTTGCAAAAAAACCTACTACACCTCCTTTTCGATAAGAAAAAACAGTCAGTATTGCCAAAATAAAAATCAAACCAGTCAGTTTTATACCTAGGGCCATACCTGATAAAATGCCTAAAATGACGACTAATTGCTCTGATTTTGATAAAAAAGGTGATAAAAACCCTTTGCTTCGTTTTAATTCCACGGTATTCTGCCCCTCTGCGATATTGATAGGCATCACGGCATCTTCTGATGTAGACAACCATCTAATTAATACTAAAAAAGCAGTCAATAAAATAAAAAGTAAACCTAAATCTGTTTTTATATCCCTAAAAGATTGATAATTAATAATAGGCAAACTATAAAAAATAGCAACTACTGTTAAAGAAATATTTGTATCTAACCATTTTCTAGCAATTGCATAAATAGAAAATAAGCTCAAAATACCGCCTCCCACAGATAAGGCAATCACTATTTCAAGTTGGTCAAAAACAACATTTCCTAATGCTATAAAAATAGACCAATAATAGGGGGAATATCCTTCTATCAAACCGCCATGCTGGCTAATCAAATTAGGTAAATTTAAATAAACAGCCAAAGCATCAAAGCCAAAAGGCAAGGGTCTAACATTAGACATAAAAATAAGGCTAATAAATATTAGCGTAAAAAAGAAACTAGTAAAACCTAGCCAATTGAAGTTTTCAAATTTATTAGATGGCTGTATAAAGGTTATTTGCAAAAAAGATATCGTTGACTTCCAACCTAGTCCTAAAATTCCTAATAATAAAGGGATGACAAATAAGCTTTTGTATATTCCTAAAAAAGCTAGAATTGTCAAAAATATTGATAGCAGGGTTATTCCAACTCCAATGCTAATAAGTCGTGCATCTTTTGGTTGAAAATCAATACTAAATAGCGTATTCAACGTCATATTCCCTAAAACGTAGCAGGTCAAAAAAATAAAATAGCTAGTTAAAAGAATATAAGATATTTTGCCCAAAAAAGTAATGCCTTCGAATATACTTAAGAATTCATTCCCAACTTTATAATAATGAGTCCATAGAATTATCGATGAAATCAACATCAGCAATAAATAAATACCACCACCTCCTAAAACATATTGAGCAAAGTGATGATTTTTCCATTTATTCATTGCTAAAAAAGTTCCTCCGCCAAGTCCGCCCAAAAGAAGCAAGGTATCATAATATTGAAAATAAGTAAGTCCTACCGCATAACCTGGGTGATAATACCAATAATCAATAAAGATAAAGATAGCCCACAAGGCGCAAAATCCAATCGTTAACACTTTATCTAATCGAGAAGTCATCAAGTTCTATTTTTGAAATATACAGTAATCTAAAAGCAAGTCTAATATGGCTTAGAATGAAAATAAAAATCTATTGGAGTTTCTTTTCTCTTCAAACGAAAAAAATGATTAAAAGGTTAGGCTTTTAAATGTTAATTTCATGCGATATCAATTCTTTTTAATCCTTAAAATAAGCATCAAAATAGAGGATTCTAGCGTATAACTATAGAGTTCCTCACATTGAGACAGCTACTACAAATAAAAGTAGAAAGTAAATTTACATTCTTTTTTAGGTTACTCGTGGTTGATGCACAAGAGATAACAAACTAAAATTATATGCAATTAGAAATATATCAGTGGTTAGGTCCCATCTTATCGATATTTTATATCATCCGTACCTTCAGACAGTACACCTTAGGCAAGTCTAGCCCAAGGAATACTGTGATATGGATAATTTTCTGGTTCTGTGTAGCACTTTTATGCATTATGCCCAATAGAATTGCAGACTCTTTAGCTGTAGGTTTAGGTTTTCAAGATAGACCCAATGCTATTATATTTGTGGCTTTAGGTTTACTTTTCTTAATGGTTTTCTATCTTTCTGCTGCCCTTAATCGTGTTGAAAATCAACTGACAGACTTAGTTAGAAAAATAGCGCTTACGGATGTTCTTCAGGAGGAGCTAGATGCGAAAAAACAGTCAAATAATTTATCCTCCTCCATTATAAGTCCAATAACAAGCTCAGAAGTGAAAACTATAGATCAAACAACAACTACAAAAGACATGCTGGATGAAATTGAAGAATTAGAAAATATCGTTAACAAATTACATCCAAATACAGCTAACGAAACTGCCGATAATATACCAAATGCTGGTAAACTGCCTAAGTCAAAGTCTAAAAAATGAAAATTGTCTTTGTACTAGAAAACTACTTTCCAAATATTGGAGGAGTCGAAAGTTTATTCAAAAGCTTAGTAGAATCCCTCGCTCAAGAAGGGAATGAAATTACCATTATCACCTCTAGAATCACTTCTGAATCTCCTTTAAAAGAAAAAATAGGAAATATTACCATTCGTCGAATGCCTTTCAACAATCGCTATTTATTTACCATTTTAGGTTTTTTTTATGCGCTGCCTTATGTACGCCATTGTGATTTAGTGCATACTACTTCTTATAATGCAGGCATTCCAGCTTTTTTTGCTGCTAAATTATTTGGTAAAAAAATAATCATTACCTTTCATGAAGTTTGGGCGGACTTATGGAATCAGCTTCCTTATATGGGGAAAATTGGAAAAATTACGCATAATTTATTTGAGCAATTTTTACTAAAATTACCTTCATAATTTATTGAGCAATTTTACTAAAATTACCTCTTAATCATTTGTAGGCGTCTCTAAAAGCACTTCAAAATATTTATTAAGTGCTGGTGTGAAAAAAGAAAAATAACAACCATTATAATGGAATTGATATATAGAATTTGAAGCTTCTAGTACTTCTCCTATTCTAAACAGCAAAAATATACGTATACTTATTTTGGCAGACTAGGTATATCCAAAGGATTAGATTTACTCATGCAAGCTATACCTAGTATTAAATAAAATATCCTGATAGCCAGATAAATTAATTGTACCTAAAGTACCTAATACTTTTTTAAAAGAATAGAGATTTTCTACAAGCGCACCAATTGAAAGAGTATGTACTCTTAACACATCATCTATCGTTTGAAGTGTTAAAAAATGAAATCAGGGCAAGTCATGTGTGATATACCCTCTATAGTGAGGGGTTTTGTTTTGCTGCGGTAGAACTATAGACTAGCTTGGGCACGCCAATCATTTCTTCTGACCAAACGCGCTAAAAGAAGTAGTTTGTGGGACCTTATAAAAATGGAGGACTTATCGGTTGATAGTCTGATACAGCAGCTATGGAAAAAGCAAAACAAGGACATTGGGAAAAATCACCTATTAGAAATTTGAATTAAAGAAACGATTAAACAATATACGCGACTATACCAAAGCATTTTAGAGCCTGTATAATTTTTATTTTCTGGCACATTTCGCAATCGATTTGATTTCAAGTTTTTTTGACCACAGATGAATTCGATATCAATAAGGAACGACGAAAAATTAATTTGAGGTACTGTGCTTCACGGATTTTGTCAGATCACCTAAATTTCATAATTACTCGACAAGTTATCCAAATAATAAAGTAGTTGACACTTTTTAGCCCCAACAGGGGCGGTATATGATAACAGAGGGCAAAGCCCTATGAAATACGATATACTGGTTCTTAGCCCTAAAAGGGCGACATATCTAGTAAAAGTTAGTTATGTCGCCCTTTCAGGGCTTTAAAAAGTGATGATGGCTTTCCATAGGGCTTCGGCCTATGTTACCGGTGGGGGCTATCAAATGCCAAGCATATGGATATACTTGTCAATTACTCTTATCAAAATTATTTCTATCACTATGAAAATAGCCATCATAGGCGACGCTTTAGATTATCAATATGCCGGCATTTACTATTATACAAAGAATTAATTAATGCATTAGCGCGCATAGATAACAAAAGAATATGATAGATCCGCGAAAAACGACAGGGGACATTGTAAAAACGTTAAAGAATTAATTATCCCATCTAAAATATCCCTGGTGCCAAGCTATCGACGTCTTATCGAACTATTCCAAGTTTTTAGCAAAAAAGGCGTAGATATTGTGGTAGAACCGAGGCATTTTGGGCCTTTTAACTTACCTAAGCATATCAAAGAATTACGGTCATTCATGACCTCTCCCCTATTCATTATCCGCAATGGCATCAATTTCAAGTAGCAAACTACAACAACTATTTCTACCCACTATCTTAAAAGAGCGGACCATATTATCACTAATTCACACTTACAGCACAAGATGTAATTCGTCACTTTCCTTTCACAAAAAATAAAACTAGTGGCATTTATTGGGGAAAGAAGACTTTTTCAACCAAATCAAATCAGAAAAGCTTGTCTGATTAGGGCTAGATACACCATATCTACTTCATACTGGAACTATAGAACCTAGAAAAAACTTACTACTCCTAGTAAATGCTTTTGAACAAATAAAAAGAGATAAATCTACCAACTTAAACTAGTCCTTGTCGGAAAGTTAGGATGGAAAAGTGAAGCATTGCAAAAAATCAATGCATCTCCTTTCAGAAATGATATTAAACTTTTAGGATATGTAGAACGGTCCGTATTGCCAACAATTTATACTGGAGCAAGCGCATTCATATATCCCTCTCATTTTGAAGGATTTGGCTTGCCTGTATTAGAAGCAATGTCTTGTGGTACTCCCGTAATAGTTTCCGATACCTCTAGTTTACCAGAAATTGTTGGTTCAGCAGGATTAATATTTCCTTCAAATAATCAAAATCAATTGGTTGAAAAAATATGTCAAGTTTTAAATGATAAATTCTTAAAACAATCCTTATCAAAAAAAGCACTCCAACAAGCTGCTAATTTTAACTGGGATAAAACGGCTAAAGAAACCTTGGCTGTATTTGAAAAATTATTCGTTCTTTGAAAAATCAATTAAATAACGAGTAAAGAATAGTAGAAAATCATAAATTAAAGATAAGGCAAAACGTAATAATAAATTAGCCATTTTGAGTTTGTCTTTTTCCATCATACTTCCTCAATTCTGACTACTTATTATTTACGTTTTGCCTAAGTTAAGTTCCTACCGACCAATGATGCGCTCCTTAACAAAAAAAGCTCCCCTCCAACTAAGTGAAGAGAAGCCATCCCAAAAACCGATTTAAGTATATATCATCGATTAGATTCCGTATGGGATAAAGTATTTTATGGTCTTGATACTAATTTTATCAGTTCTTATTCCAGTTAAAAAGTAGCTCCTCTTCACCGAAATGAAGAGAAGCCATCCCAAAAACCGATTTAAGTATATTCTTTATGATTAGATTCCGTTAGAATAACAATACTTCTTTTCAGTTAAAAAGTAGCTCCTCTCCACCGAAATGAAGAGAAGCCATCCCAAAAACCGATTTAAATATATCTTGATATGATGCATCATGTTACATCACATTTTTATTTCTTATTTTGTGATAAGGAACATGTGAAGAATAAGTTGTAACAAAGGTGAGTAATTATTTTTTTCTTATTCAAGGAAAAAAACGTAGGCGATGCAGGGCATCGACGAGGCTTTTTAACGCCGAAGAAGGAAAAAATAATACTCAAACTGTTATAAGTTATTTTTTACACGTTCCTAAGAATTGAATAAACTATAATCACTACATTCCTTCCAGAAAAACTAAATAATGAAAGAAAAATAAATACAGGTTTTGTTTATTAGCCATATTTATTTTTATTCCTCTATAATGATGCTTTCCTTTTTAATGAGTAAAATGCTTATTTGCAAACCTTAATTTATACTATTTTTTGTGCGTAGTAATCGGAAAAAATCCGATTACTACACTCAAAAAATTCTTTATCAAACTCAAAAAAATAAAATTGATAAAGTATCAAATAATGATATTTGGACTCAAAGAGTCCAAATATCATTTACAAGTAATATTAGTCGATAATAATCATTTTCTTAGTAGCTACTTGGTCAGCAGATTCTAATTGATAATGAAGTACACCAGTAGTCAAATCACTAGCTTTTAATACAATAGAATTGTATCCTTTAGCATAGTCACCTTTGATTTCCTTTAATACTTTACCCTGTACATTCATAACTGTCAATTTAGCAGAACCAGCATTTGGCAAATTAAAGCCAATTACAGTTTCACCATTGAATGGGTTAGGAATATTCTGAGCTAATTCAAAGCCTTCAGCAACAACAGCAGTAGAAAATTCGATGCTAACATCTAATAATTCACCAGCAGTATTATATGCTTCAGCAGCAGTTAAATCAGAACTTACAGTCATTAAATCACTTAACAATCCATCTGTCGTAGCATTGAATGTTAATGAGAATAATGCATCTTCAGCAGTCGCTTCACCATTCCAAGAAGTTGTAATAACTCCTCTTTCAGTTAAATTAGTATTAAAGTTCGCAGCCTTAGCTACTCCCTCTTCTAATTTATCAAATGTAAGTCCGCTAAAGTTCATTGTGAACTGGTATCCTTGAGCAGCAGCAATATTAGCTGATGTAAAATCAACTGTTACTGTTTCACCTGCTTGAACAAATCTATCAGCTACATTGAAAGTTAAAGTACCATTTGTAGTACGAGACTCAGCACCCAACAAGCTATTAGCAGCAGCATTTCCATTGATATCACCGACTTTAACACCGACAAAATCAACATCCATCATACTTGCGCTTAATTGGTTAATGCTCATGAATTCAGCGAAATTTTGAGCAGCAGGATTAGTCGTAGAAGCAGCAAAATCATGCTTAGCATCTACAAATCTCCAACTATCATTATTTGTGAACTCAGTCTTGATATTCAAGATTAACTGACGTACTTGAACCATATCAAATGCTGTAACAGTACCTGATTTGTTAACGTCAGCCGCAATATACTTGTAAGGAGAATCGAAAGGAGTGATACCTAAAATGTGCTTACTAATTAAGACTAAGTCAAAAGTAGAAACGCCATTTAATGGGTTCATATCCTTCACTGGAGTAACAGAGTAGTCTGCATCCGTATCCAATTCAAATTGGAAAGTACCATCAGCAGTAGTCATTATTGATGTTTGCGAAGCGCCTGCAACAGAAACAACTACTTGCTCAACGTTTTCTCCATTAGGATTAACGATGTGACCCGCAACCATACCTGAACGATTAGAAGAGTCAACACAACTACCTCCATTTGCTCCAACAGATACATAAGTACCAACTACATCCCAGTTACCTGCTGCATCAACAACATAAATCAATACGTTGGTACGACCTACGTTATCACAGTTAAAGGTAACACTCGATGATAATGCTCTAACTTGAGGTAAACTATCAACGATATCCGTAAGTTCACCTTTTGCAATGTACAATTCTAAGTCATCTTGATCTGTACAATTATCAAAACTCTCATTATCTAAATCACTTGCCCAAACTTGGACAGAATCACCAACACCTAAATCAACAGCAATGCCGTTTAATACATAAGGAGTAGGTCTCTTACAATCCTTGAATTCAAATGTTTTAGCTTCAGTAGCAATGTTACCACAACCATCAGAAACTGTAAATTCTACTTTGTACTCAAC
This sequence comes from Caprella mutica, assembly GCA_947561585.1. NCBI lineage: Eukaryota > Metazoa > Arthropoda > Malacostraca > Amphipoda > Caprellidae > Caprella > Caprella mutica. The sequence goes on from CANNZV010003450.1 coordinate 20,622, forward strand.
TTCAGGTTGAACAACCCATGCAAACTCAGCGCCTACACCATTAGGTTCAGCTAGATTTCCATCTACATATACTTTGTAAGTAATATTAGATAAATCAGCACCTACACAGTTAGTAGCCGAAGCAGAAAATGTTCTAATAGTATCACACTCATACGCCATAGCTCCAAGATTATCATCTTCTTCGCTATAAGGTAAAACATCTCCTACACCAACGATACAAGTTTCAACATCATCGATAGTTATTTCAGGTATATCATCTACATATACTTTGATAACCTGTGTATAAACATATCTACCACTAATGTTCGCATCAGTATGTCTAATAGTATCACCATCAGGATTGTTATCAACAGGAGTAGCAGGCTGGCCAGCTATATATGAGCACCAGTTAGTTACTTCGTATCTTCTTTCAATCTTCATACAAACATCATTACCGACTTCAAAAGTATCTTCTCTGACAAGCTCTAAAGCCCATCGGTCACAAGAACCATTAGAAATAACTTCGTCAGCTGTAGCAGGAGCAGGAACTACATCCGTACAATTCCTCAACTCAACATCAGCAGGGAATGTCAATGTCCATTCAGGAACACTAATTACATTAATGCTTTGTTCAGCCCAACCTGATGGATTTCCACCAGCTCCTTGCCAATCAAATGCTTGGTAACGTCTCTTTGCCATGATTTCTCCACAGTTCAACTCAATTAATTGGTATTGTTGAACATAAGTCAATCTATTGTCATCACAACTAAGGTTGTCTGAACAATCTGGCGCACCAAAGTGGTCATTGTAAAATGCCAATGTAGCACCGTCCAAAGTTTTCCATTCAGATACATCATCAAATTGTCCATTGTTATTCGTATCCGTAGAAGTACCTAAATCACCAGTATGGATATCCATACAAGTAATAGTAGTATCTGGTAGATTTACACAAACAGGAGGAATTTTATCCTCTGCTTTGATAGTCATCCACGCAACATCAACATTATCCTTGTTATCAGTAATTATTAACTCTACTTTCACTTCTTCATGTACATCTTCACATGTGATAATAACACTTGATCCAGGAGCAGAGTAAGTACCATCAGGGTTCTGTCTTCTGACCTGACGAGTTTTGATACCACAAGCATCCCAACTACCATTGTCAATAGCATCCACTGATATTAATGCACCTTGGTCATTTGGCACAGAAACAATTAGTTCATCTGTTGCCACTGCAGAAGGAGCAGTTACATCCTCAATGATAACTAACTGAGTAACTGTATCATTTACAAGTTGCTCATGACAAGCATCCTCGGCAACCCATCTCAATTCAAAAGTATCACAATCCAAAGTCGTCCAATCAGCTTGGTCTGCAATCAACCAAGGTTGTCCATTTTCAATTCTGAAAACAGCATCTAATCGTTCTGCAGGATTAGTATCACAGTTATCTGTGGCTACAGGGACGGTTACACCATTGATATCATAAGTGCAAGAATGACTAGCTAAAGGAATAATTACTCTAGTAAGTGTATCTGCACCAGCCGCTAAAACTGGAGCTGTTCTATCAGAATATTCAATATATACTGTGTCTACTCTGCTAGGTCCATTAGAAGAACTACACCAGTCAACTAAGTCATAGTATCTGTATAATTTACTACCACAATCCCCTGCATCAATTGTTTCTTCTGTGTATAATACAACATATCCGCAAACGTAATCTGCAGGATTCGCACCTGTTTCAGCAGCAACTGTCGCATTCAATTGAACAGCACCTGTTCTGACAAAAGTTGCACCATTATAGTACCCAGTAGTCATACCAGGCACAGGAATGGTTGCCTCATCATTACATTCTAGTGTCAATATATCATCAACTTTCTCTAATTGTGAAGGTCTTCTAACAGTATATGTGCTATCAATAGTAGTCACATTTCCACAATCATCTGTTGCTGTAAAAGTTACGGTTGCTATCGCCCTACCATCTGTACCGAAACAAGGACCTGCCTCATCTATTTCAACAGTAGTTGTAATCGTTACATCTGTATCAACATTATCTTCTGCTGTTGGCTTAATTATATCTTTGATAATCTTCTCAATAGAATCAGGATGACAAGCGACTATTGAATCTAATCCACTAGGAATAGTTAATCGAGGCGCCGTGTTATCCTTAAATTGAACAGTAGTTTCACAATGATTTCTAACTACCCCATTATCACAAGTAGTTGCCCCTCCTGTTGGAGCACCCAAACCATAATAAATACGCTCAATTCTTACTTGAGCAGTACCGTTACAATCAAGACCAGCAGCTGCAATAGTATCCTTTGTTATAGTAGGATAAACTACAGGACTGCCATTATCATAATTCAATGTTCTCAATACTACTGTATCTTTTCCAGTACCAAGAGTAATGGTGATGTTGTAGTACATTGAACCAGAAATTGTATCACAAGTACTTTCTAGTAAATCATCAGGAGTCAACATGACCGATCCAGTAATACCAAGAGGTGTTATTATTTCGTCATTACAAACTAAAGATGGCTCAGTGACAGTAATCAATTGAGTCGCCAATTTGACCGTTTCATCTTCCGACCATACATAGTCGATAGTATATTGACCAATCCCTAGATTTGCCACAATAGAAGAAGGTGATCCTGCAACTGAAGCATTAGCGGATAATGTTCCCGAAAAGCAAGTTTCTCCAGCTTCATTCTTTACAGTATAGTTTACGACATTATTTAATCCCTTAATCGTGTCTCCAGAAGAAACTACGTAAGGAGCTGGTATCGTAATCTGCGCTGTAGTTTGACTACAAGTCAATGCTACATCATTAATAGTTACTGGCGTTAAGATAGTAGTTCTATCTTCACATTCAACATTAGCGGCCCAACCAGTCCCTATTGCATTATTTCCGTTTGTTTCAAAAATAAATGTAATACAACCGGTAGGGTTCAGTAATCGGCTACTAGAGGATGTAACCACACCTTTTCCTGCAGGCTGTCCTGATAAGGCACCTGCTACACCTGGTGTAGCTCTGCCAAACGCGCAGAATTTAGTAGTTCCTACTCCAGACCCAGATCCAATCCCGATACGTGTATCAGCAACTCTAACTGAATCAATAGGTCCATCAAATGCAAACAATGTATCACCTTCTGCAATATCCATATCAGTAAATGTCACCTTAATTCGGTGATCAACATCTTTAGGGCAAATTTCAACAGTATCCATTCTAGCAGTAGCATCGGCATAGTTACCAGCTACTCCTCCTTCATCTGTAAATATTCTACTAGTAGCTGCATCGCAATCTACTACCGTAGCATTACTTGTGTGCGGCGTTGGCGTTGTTGTCGTTCCATTATCTGTTATGACAATATTCTGCGCAAAGGCAGATGGCAGACTAAGGCAACACCAAGCAAAAACCACCATCAAAGTCATTTTTAGACTCTGCGGCTGAAAGAGCGCTTTTATCGCTTTTTTCATAAATTAGTTTTAAATTTTGGTTAATAAATTGAAGAGCAATATCGCTCTCCATTTACATGCATTGATGATTAATCGATGATAATCATCTTCTTAGTTGCAATATTATCAGCAGACTCCAATTGGTAATATAATACACCAGTTGCACCTAAAGTCTTAGCATTTAAAGTTACTTGGTTGTAACCTTTCACACCTTCTTTAGAAATAACTGTAAGTACTTTACCTTGAATATCCATTACTTTCAATGTAGCTGTACCAGCTTGTGGCAAGTTGAAACCAATTAAAGTCTCGCCATTGAATGGGTTAGGAGTATTCTGGCTTAATTCAAATGCAGCAGATACATTACTAGAGTTGAAGTTAAGTGCAACATCTAATAATTCACCAGCAGTATTATAAGCTTCAGCAGTAGTTATATCTGAATTAACAGAAACTAACTCGCTCAACAAACCATTAGTATTAGCTGTAAATGTTATAGAGAATAAGTTCTCATCTGTAGCTTCACCATTCCAAGAAGTAGTTAAAACACCTCTCTTAGCTATGCTAGTGTTGAAGTTATTAGCTTTAGCAACACCTTCGTTCAATGCTACAAAATCCAATCCTGCAAAATCTAAAGTGAACTGGTAACCTTGAGTAGCAGCGATATCAGCAGTTGCGAAATCAACAGTTACAGTTTGTCCAGCCTCTATAAAACGATCCATTACATTTAAACTCAATGTACCATTAGTCGTACGAGATTCAGCACCTAATAAACTGTTAGAAGTTGCGTTACCATTTACATCACCAATCTTAGTTGCAATGAAATCAACGTTCAACATTTGTCCATCAAGGTTATTGATGTTCATAAATTCATCGAAGTTTTCAGCAGCAGGGTTGTTAGAAGTAAACTCATGCTTAGCATCAACAAATCTCCAACTTGTATTATTAGAGAATTCAGAAGTAATATTCAAGATCAATTGACGTAATTGAACCATATCAAATGCAGTGATTGAACCAGATTTGTTAACATCCGCTGCAATGTACTTGTAAGGGTTATCAAATGTTTGAATACCTAAAATGTGCTTGCTAATCAAAACAAGGTCATAAGTAGATACTCCATTTAATGGATTGATATTTTTCTCAGGAGTAATCGTGTAATCACCTGCTAATGCTAAATCAAACTGGAATTCACCAGTAGCACCAGTAGACATAGTATTATCGCTGCCATTAACAGATACATTTACTAATTCTACCTTTTCTCCAAGATTGTTTGTGATGGTACCTGCAACTCTTCCCATTTCTTCAACGATTCCACCAGTACAAGCGCCATTAGCTGTTCCAACAGAAACATATGTACCAACTACATCCCAATTAAGTTTTTCATCAATCACATAGAAACTTACATTCTGAGTCCCAAATACAGGGCATGAAAATGTAACATTTTCATCTAATGCTAAAATACCATCAATATCCTGAGGGCCATCTACTGGATCACCTTTGAATAATCTATATTGTAATTTATCTTTCACTGTACAGTTATCATAACTTCCTTGATTCAGGTCAGAAGCCCAAAGTTCTATAGAACCAGTCTGCATAATTGCAATAGCTAAACCATGCAATACATAAGGAGTTGGTTTCTTACAATCCCAGAATTGGTATTCTTGAACAGTTCCAGAAGAGTTACCACATCCATCAGTTACCCAAAATTCTACTTTGTAATTAGTATTAGGAGCCACTACTCTTGTGAAGCTAGATCCTACACCTTTTGGTTCTGCAACACCATCAACAGTAAAGATATATGTAAAGTGATCGCTTGATAAGTCAGCACCAGCACAGTTAGTAGCTGTAGCACTAAATGTACGTTCTGCATCACATTCAAATGGCATAGCACCAGGTGTGTTATCTGCCTTTCCGTCAACATCTGTTACACCTACTATACAAGAATCAACTGGAGCTATTACTGGCTTAGATGGCGCTTCAGTAGCATATAATTTCATTACTTGAACATAAGTATATCTTCCAATATTTCTAGAATCAGTATGATTTACAACAGAAGGCGTACCATCAGCGTTTCTGTCAACAACAATAGCATCTTTACCTGCATTGTATTCACACCAGTTGATTAATTCGTATGTTCTTTCAACTTTCATACAAATATCACCAGGTACTTCAAAAGTCTTTTCAGAAACTTCTAATGCCCATAAATCACATAAGCCATTGCTAATAATGTCCGCAGCTGTAGCTGCTGCAGGAATAGCATCACCACAATCAAGTGTATGGTCAGTAGGGAAAGTCAACGTCCATGCTGCTTCGTAATCAATATCAATATGTTGAGTACCTTCATTTGAAGGTAATAATGCCCAGTCAGTTACTGTCCATTTTCTATCGATATCATATCCACCACATGGCAATTCAGTCAATTTGTAATATTGCTTTGGAGTCAAAGGACCACAAGATAAATTATCGTAACAGTTGTTATCAGCGAAAGGATCGCCAAATTTATCATTGTAAAGTGCCATTAAGTCACCAGTCAACAATTCATATTCTCCATTAGTATCTGCTCCTAATTCACCTGAATGGAAGTTGTGACACTTATAGCTATTATTGTCAGGAAGATCTCCACATACTGGAGCAATCTTATCTTCAGCAGTAACAGTCATCCAACAAGTATTCTTATTGTCCTTGTTATCTGTAACCTCCATCTCGATGGTTGGCTTATTGTGAACATCTTGACAATCAATATCAACAGTTTCTCCCCAAGGGCCTTCATTGCCAAGGTGATCTATCTTTCTGATTCTAATAGACTTGATACCACAAGCATCATAACTTGCGCCGTCATTAAGTCCTCCTCCATTAATATCTTTGTAATGTATTCTTGCACCATCAGTATTAGGAACAGAAACATGTAATTCATCTGTACATACAGCAGAAGGTATTGTCTTATCTTGAATGACTATAACTTGTCTAGTAGTATCTTCTTTTGTTTGTTCGTGACATAAGTCTCTAGCAACATACATTAATCTAAAAGAATCACAATCTAATTTTGCCCATTCTTCTTTATCTGTAATTTCCCAATCTTCACCATTTTCGATTCTGAATACTTTTAATAATTCCACTTTATCCAAACCGCAGTTATCATCAGCAGTAGGTAAATCACGGCCAGCTATATCATAAGTACATACAAAAGGTCCTAACTGAATAGAATCAGGTGCAAGTAATTTTTCAGCTATTTCATTCGCAAAAACAGGTGCTAAAGTGTCTGTATATTCAATAAAGTTAGTATCAATTGGAGATGGTCCATCTGCTGGAGTACACCAATCAAGAAGCGTCCAATATCTGTATATCTTTCTACCACAATCTGTACCTGGAATTTCTATATCTCTTTTCTTTAAGATATATCCACATACATAGTTATTTTCGCTTAAAGCAACTGTATCAGTTGGAGTAAACATATTATTCTGGAAAGTCCCCGTAAGCAATTTAGGAACACTAGAACTAGTTCCTTCATCTTTACAATCTCTCTTAGTATCTTCTACCTTAAGAATATGCGTTTCATTAGGTCTAATGATAGTTACTGTATCTGTTAATCTCGCAATGTTTCCACAGTCATCTTCTGCTTTAAAAGTGATTACAGCAAACGTAGTATCTGCTTTTCCGTTATCTGAAAAACATGGATCACTTTCGTCTACAACAACTGATTCAACCTCAGGTCTAATTTCATCTTTACAATTATCAAGTGCAGTAGCTCTATCTTTAAAAATAACTGAAACACTATCTGCATTACATGCAACTAATGTATCTACTCCTGGAACTAAAGTAATAAAAGGCTTAGATCTATCATCTAAGGTCACAGTAACTGTACAAGAGGAACTTCCTTCGTTACCAGTAACAATACCTCCAGTAAAAAGCTTACGTGTAATTTTTACTTTTACTACAGCATCACATACAGTCATGTCAGCAGCAGCTAATATGTCTGCAGTAATAATAGGGTATCCTCCAGTAGTGGTCGTTCTAAGTGTATCAGCCTTCTTTCCTTCTCCAAGGTAAACGGTAATATCATATTCTAATGCACCAGTAATCGTATCACAAGGATTTTCTAAAAGGTCATCAGGCGTCAATTGTACCGCACAAGCCGAACCAAAAGGCACATGGATATTATCGTTACAAACAAGAGATGGTCCTTGAACTGAAAAAGTAGTTGAATCTTTTGTTTCAGTATCTGCCACTAAAGCATAAACTACTTTATAAGTACCAACGCCAAAATCTTCCATAACAGAAGTAGCGGCTCCTCCAGTTGCATTCTTGCTAATAAATCTTTCGATCTCCATACCTGTCTGACTAGTAATTGTAACTTTTATAGAGTCCTCAGCAGTAGGATAAGTTCCACAACCAGTAGATGCTGCGTAAGAAACAGTCGGAGCATTAATAGTCACGCTAGCCGTTGCTTCACGAGTAGTTGTAATATTCGTACAAGTTAATTGCTCATCAGCAATATTAGCAGGTGTAATTGTAGCTCTTCTGTCAGTACATTTTGCAGTAGCGGCCCATCCAGCACCTGCAGAGTTCATCCCATCTGTTTTGAACAAAAAAGTAATACATCCTGAGCTATTAGTCATAGGACTACAACTCGCTTCCACTTTACCACCATTCATTTGTGATATGCCTCCTCCAGTAGCTGCATCAATAACAGTTCCTGCACTATCAGCTACCATCGCAGCGATATCACCATCAAAAGCAATTAAAGTATCCTGGTCTTCAATACTCAAAGCAGTAAATTCAACGACAGCTCTAGAATTTGCATCTGTAGGACAAATTTGAACAGTGTCCAATCTAGCTGAAGCATCAGCATAATTGCCACTATCATTATCATCAGTAAAGGCAGCACCTGCTGTACATTGAGCAGCAGTTAGTGTGGTATTTCCAGTAGCTGCAAGTGCACCACTTGGCATTTTAATCTGCGCGCTTGCAGTGTTGATGCCCAAACAACACCAAACAAAAAGAACCATCAAAGTAGTGTGTCCTATAGACATCAATCTTTGTGGCTGAAATAGCGTAAAATTCGCTCTTTTCATAGGATTAGTTAATTTTGGTTAAAAGAAAAAGGTTTAAAAAATTTTGGTATTGAGCTTGAATCTCTCACGCTATCCAGTTCTAGATTTAGTATCCTTAGCCTAAATGACATTGATGTACATACGCACGAAAGGTCTTGAATGAATTGATTCAAGAAATCCTAATTATTGTCCTTTGCTAAGGTCTATAAGACCTATAAATAGCTATTCAGCTCTTTTGTAAGATGTACTAAAAAAAATTGGTTGATTATTTTCCGATCGGCTTAAGGAATACTGCTGGATAGGACTGTATTGCTACAGCTATCTATTTGAAGTCCAGTCTAATTTATATTAGGTCTTTCAAGTACCTAATTGACTGGGTATGGGTATGTTACAGTGTAAATTGACAAACTTATATCCGGAAAAAGATAAACAGGTAGGGTAATAATAAAGCACGATGGCTTTTTGGGCCGTGTTTGGAAATGTCTTATTCATGAGATTTTGATTAGTGTCGCTCTTTTGGTCGAAAATAATGTTTGTTTCTTGTCTTGTATATTCTAATTTCGCGTAATGATAAACAATTGAAAATCAACTAGTAAACTTAAATCAATGTTGCTAACGGCTAATCTGTATTCGTACTAACTTTGTCTGGTAAAGATTACATATTTGAGATAAAAGAAGGAAGTGGAAACGAGTTCCACTCCATTCAATAATACGGAATTAATCTCAAATCTTAAGGTCAAGCTTGTCTTGACCTTGTATATTATTAGAAGCAAAAAGATTAGAAATTTGGAAAAGTGAGGCACAAGGCCTCACGGAATAGTCTTAACCAAACTTTGTTAATCTCATGCTTTTATTGCACATTATTAGTTATTAGGAAATAGTGTAACTGTCCCGAAATAACGTTGTTATATCAGATAAAATACTTACTCGTTAGAAGTACTTTAAAGTAAAGTTGTATTTAAATCGGTGAATTAAAGACTAAATAATCTATTCAATCAAAGCAAGCATGCACTTTTTTAGTCTGTGTAATAAAATAGGAAATTGTACTATTGTTAAAATAGTATAAAAGGTTGTAAAACGATGGTGAGATAAAATTCCGTAGGTTTGAGATACAAAAATAGAAAGAATCAAATTTAAAAATATACCCTTTTTAAGGTAATTTTATAATTTACTTTAATATGTCTTTAATTATACAATCAAAATAAATTCATACAATTCTTAATACATTGGCAAAAATACAGAAAAAAGGATGATTAACGCAAATATTTGCGGCTATTTTTTCAAATAATTCTTTAACATATTTATTAATATATTGATAATCAGACATATTACGAAAAAAAAATATTTATATTAGATATTAAATATTCTTTAATGCTTGTTTAAATACCGTCAAACACCTTTCTCGAGCAGCTTTATGATCTACAATAGGCATAGGATAATTTTCCGTTCCATACTCTGGTACCCATTTTTTTATATATTTTAATGCTTTATCAAACTTTTTCATTTGAGAGGTCGGATTAAATATTCGAAAGTAAGGGGCAGCATCCGTACCGCATCCAGCAGCCCATTGCCATCCCCCATTATTACTAGCTAAATCAAAATCCAAAAGTTTTTCAGCAAAATAAGCTTCGCCCCAACGCCAATCTATTAACAAGTGTTTTGTCAAAAAACTAGAAGTAACCATTCTTACACGATTATGCATATGTCCAGTTTGGTTCAGTTCTCTCATTCCAGCATCCACCAATGGATAACCCGTTGTGCCTTTACACCAACTTTTAAATTCCTGCTCATTATTTCTCCAAGGGATATTTTCATATTTTTTGCGAAATGCGCCCTTTTCTACATGTGGAAAATGTGCCAAAATCACAGAATAAAAGTCCCTCCATATCAATTCATTAAAAAAAGTCTCGTTTAGTTGTTGCGCACTACGTGCTTTCTCCCTTATACTAATGGTACCAAAGCGAAAATGTATGCCTAATTTTGAGGTTCCAGCTATAGCAGGAAAATCTCTCGTTTCGTTATAAGTTCTTATCAAACCTCTATTTACCGTTTTATTAGGAATTGATAAATCAGATTTTTCGAAACCTATCTCTGTTAAAGTCGGTATGTTTTTTACTGTTAATTGAAGTAAATTCGATTTATATCTATTAGTAGGATAAGATTTCAAATAATAAGATAATGCTTGCTTAGTGCCTGTAGGACTAGTGACCACTTCTGTCCGTGTCAGCAATTTGGCTTTCCATTTTCTGCTATATGGTGTAAAAACAGTGTAAGGAGTGCCATCCCCCTTTAACACCTCCCCTTTTTCGAAAATCACATGGTCTTTAAAAGTATGAAATGAACAACCCTGTGCTTCCAGTAGATTTTCAACTTTACTATCTCGCTTTATGGCATATTCCTCATAATCTCGATTCGTATATACTGCATTGATTTCATAGTCTTGTAGCAATTCACCCCACACTATTTCAGGTAAACCATATTTCACTACTATCGTACTACCCAATGCCTCCAATTCTTTGTTTAATTCTTCCAATATATCATGCAAAAAAGTAACTCTAGCATCTTTTTTATTTGCTAACTTTCCTAAAATATGCTCGTCAAATATGAATATAGGCAGAACAGGATATTCAGATTTGAGCGCGTGGTACAACCCCGCATTATCGAATAATCTCAAATCTCTTCTAAACCAAAAAACATTAATTTTAGCCATTATGAATTTTTCTATTATTTTTTCTATTCCTTTACCAAAACTTAACTTAAGGATGCTACTATTGTTTACGAGAACAGGAAAAATATAAGCAATCTATTGTTGTGTAGCTATGAAAAAAGCTAAATTGCGCAGACGTATTTTTTAAACAGGAGTCAAGTCTAATGCTTTTTGTAAATTTGCACTTTCAAATTTGTTCAATATATTTATGAATAGTACAATATTTAAAAGCGTTGCTCAATTTATTTCGTGGTCATTTCACCCTTTGTTGATGCTAACCTATATGATTGCACTTTTAATGATAGTCAACCCCTATTCATTTGGTGTAAATCAAGTCGGAGAAGGTAGAAGTGGTTTACTACTGATATACGTGTTTCTGCAAGCTAGTCTGATTCCAGGTCTTCTCATCTCTATGATGAATAAATTAGGACTTACGCCAAACATAAATTTAGGAGATCGCACGTCTAGAATTGTTCCTTTTATAGCTACAGGGATGTTGTACATGTGGCTTTACGCCAATTTTAGTCGATTACCAGATGTACCGATTGTCTTCCAATCAGCTATACTAGGGACCATCATCGCCTTATTTACCGCTTTTATTCTAAATATTTTTTCAAAAATTAGTCTACATACCGTAGGAATGGGCAGTTTAGTAGGGATGGTTCTAGTTACTATTTTATTATTCAACTATAGTAGTTTTCAATTTGGAGGCGCCATGTATAGTATGTATGGAATCTTGTTTATCGTTATTATTTTAGCAGGAATAGTTGGCTCAGCTAGGATTATAATAGAAAGTCCCACACCAAAAGATTTATATGGTGGCTATTTGGTAGGTTTTGCGACGCAGTTAATTGCTTTGCAATTAGTAGCCTAAATGATGGAAATATACAATGAAAGAAGCCCCTTTCTTCATTAAAAGAAAGGGGCGTTACCCAAAAACCGAATATTAGTCTAAATAATTTTTTCATGGTATAGCTATAGACCGTTTATTTCTATAACTTAATCAAGAAGTATCATTTTTTTAGTTTTCACTCCATTTGAGGTCGCTAATTGGTAATAATAAACACCTTTTTCACCTAAATCTTTCCTGTCTATAGTCCATTCATTATAGCCTTTTCTTCCATCATATTGGATATGCTTTATTACTCGTCCTGAAATATCTAAAATGCTCAAGTTTACCTTTTCTGAATATTCCAAATCAAATCCGATTAAAGCATTTGAACTAAATGGATTTGGCTTATTTTGATATAATTCGAAAGCCATTGTATTGGATTTTTCTTCAACCCCCCAACTTACGTCTAATAACTCTATGCTTTCATTATCTTTGGTTTCATATGCTTCTGCTTTCATAAACTCATGCTCCAATCCTATAGCAGTTGATAAATCAGTCGTTTCTTTTACTCTAAATTTTAAACTAAAAATATTCGTATGATTTGACTGCCTATTGGACAATGTCGACTGCTCCCAACTAGTGGTCAAAATACCTCTATCAATAAAATTCATCCCAAAATTATTAAGGGTAATAGAAGCAGCTTCGTTAGGTATTAGTTCTAAAAACTCTAGTTTGGATAAATCAAAATTCAATGCAAATTGAAAACCTAGCAGTTGCTCAAAATTCATTGCATTCACAGGAATTTCTACAATACTTCCTTCGACCAATAATTGATTGTCTGTAGTCAATTTAAATTTGTCAACAGCATTTCTATTCTCTCCCTCCACAAAAGAACCTTGAGTCGCAGCGCTTGCATTGACATCTCCAACTTTTACGGCTACAAACCCTTCAATTTCCATATCATTTTTTGGTAAATCATTGATATTATAGACTTCAGGAAAATAATCTTTGTTGGGCTCTGCAGGGTTTTCAAAATCAAAATCAGTTCGGACAAAACGCCAGGAAGTATTATTCTGAAATTCCATGTCTAACCGAAGAATAATTTTACGCAACTGCACAATGTCGTATACTGTAATCGCTCCTGAGCGATTGACATCCGCTGCAATCAAACGATAAGGAGATTTAATCAATTCAATATCCAAAATATGTCGACTGATTAAAACCAAATCGAAAGTGGAAATACCATTTAATATATCAAAATCTCGAGTAGGCAAAATAGTGTAATCATTACCCACAGGAACATCTTTTAAACGAAATTCACCCATTTCATTAGTCATCGAAGGCAATACATCAGGATGATTGATAGTCACTGCCACTTGCTCTACTCTTTCTCCCATCTCATTGGAAATGATACCTTTAATACTAACCTCTGTTCGATTTTTAGAACAATGCTTATCCATATCAGCAATAAAAACATTGACCAAACAGGAATCCTTATTACCTGCCTCGTCCGCTACTATAACTGTCACTTGATTGAGTCCTTCTTGATTACAATCGAAAACGGCTGGACGAGTCGTGATAACCAAATCGTTAAAATCTGAACAGCCATCAGAAGAGCCCTCCACTAATCGACTTCCATCTACAATAGCTAATCGTTCATCATCTATGTTTTGGATATTAATCGTGTCCGGAGTTACTTTGCATACTATTTCAGGTAAACTCTTATCCGCTACTGTTAATAGAAAATTACAAGTCGCTGTATTCCCACAATCGTCATCTACAAAAAAGCGTATTCGATAGATGCCCACTTGAAAAATGCCAGAAGCATCATTAGTCACACCTGTCAAATCAATAGAACCATCATCATTTATATCAATAGTATAACTATAAGACAATGAACTATCTGGTGTACAATCATCTGTAGCAGTCAATACCAATGGCACCATAGCCGAACAAGTGTTGTCTATCACATCAATTGACAATGCTGTTGGACAGTCTGTAATTGTTGGGGAAACACTATTAATTAATTCAATTCGCTGAACTGATTCCCAATATCCTCCTGCCATAGTATCAGCAGGATTAAAAACACATTCATCCTTAATTGTCCAAGTTCTTAGAATAGTATAACATCCTGTAGGGTTGGAGATATCATCAAAAGTATCATCCGAATAATTTCTTTCGATTCGACTGCAAAGGTTACCTATTGAATCATACCTTGGCACATTAAATCCCTCTGGCAAATCATTAGGATGTGTTGATAGGTTGCTACAAGCAAAAGCCTGATAATTAGCGGGCCATTGAATAGAATTACCATCAAAAACACTACTATTTTCAATAGTAATAATCTGCTGACAAGTAATTGGTGTGCCACCATAGTTGACCGTAAAATTTCTAAATATTTGACCTACTCCGCAGCCATTTATGGCAAAAGAATCACGCTCTGTAAAGCTTGTCTGTCCACCACAATCATCTTGGATAGTCGGCGAACCGAAAACAGTCAAATCAGTATAATCTTCTGTACATTGAATCGTTCGATTGGTAGGACAAGTGATTTGGGGAGGGGTATCATTAGTTATAATAACCCTAGCTATACACTCGTCTATATTTCCACTTAAATCAGTCACGCGCATATTGACATCCACTGTATCTCCTGCATCTGAACAATAGAAAGTAACAAAGTCAGCAAAATCCAAGGTGTCTCCTACTCTCTGAACTTCTATTACAAGTTGGTCTACACTACAAACATCTCTACTACCATCATCAAAAACAATAGCTTCTACAACGACCGTTCCATCAGCTCTTAAAGAAATATCGTTTATAAAATCACAAGCTGCTATAGGAGCTGTTCTATCTGCGACATGTAACACTGTGGTACAACTTATTTCATTGTCACAAGAATCAATCGCTGTATAGGTCACAGGGTGATAACCCAATGGAATCGCAGAAAGCGTTCCACCATTTCCATCTATTGTTCCAAAACTTGTTGCTATAATCACTCTTGCTCCGGAACAAGCATCAGAAACTACTGCTGCTGGAAAATTGACCGTACTACTACAAGCTCCTGGATCTACCGTAGCTTGAATAGTATCAATACAAGTTAAAACGGGAGGCGTAGTATCTCTAATATTAATTATCTGAAATACAGTTGTATCTACGCCATTACAAATATCTACTACTGTCCACTTTCGTAATATTTGAGCATTACCTGTGCACTGCTCTACTCTAGTATCTATAAATGCGGTATTAATCTGGCAAAAACCAATCGAATTAGGATATAATAAATCTCCATCCAATGTTGGAGCACCCGTATTAGATGGGTCTGTTGAGTTATCTAAACAATCCACAATTGGACTAGCAATTCCATCTCTATTAGGGGGAAAAGTAATTGCATTAATTGGTTGTCTTCTAAAGTAAATATACTGTACACAAGTACCTACCAAACCCGCAGAATCGACTGCTTCCCATGTTCGCTCAATACGACCATTATAGAGTTCATTACAATCATTTATGATTGTCCTATCTGTGTAAGTTAAACTTGCTACCATATCGGAGCAATTATCTGAGACAATTGGATAACCAAACTGTGGATTATTAGGAGAAACATCTTGAATGGCACAGTTTAAAATAATATCCTGGCAAACAATAGTAGGTGGTGTTTTATCTTTGACAATAATAGAACCCCAACAAGAATTCATGGTAAGAGAATCAATCACCCTTACTAAGAACGTTCGCCCTATATGAGATTCATTCAAAAAAGGACTAGTTGGAATTACCAACCCATTTTCTAAAATCTCTACACCCTTTGGGCCATTGGGACAAGTCAAGGTCAAAGCAGTTGCTATCATTTCAGGTTTCACCTCTGCCGTACAACCTATCCCTAAAGAGATTTGAACATTATCATTACAACCTAACACACAATCTTTTGTACAATCCTCTGCTCCTTGATCTCTAATACAAATAGGCGCATCACTTTCGCCATACCCTAAAATAGTTAACTGTTGGTCCGCATTGGCGTTTCTAGAATTAGGAAAAACAAATGGATCATCAGCAGTCATCAAGGTAACTGTGTCTTCCGTACAAAATCCTATATTGTCGAAAGTAAATAAGTCAACCGTAGTGCCTGCTACAAAAGGTATGTCATCCGTATTGCTTTGAATATTAAAAGAGATATAATCAAAATTAGGGTTTTCTACTGGCCCTTTTTCTATACTTCTTATTCTAAAATCAGCCCCGCTAATCAAGTTGTTAATATTACCTGCCTCAAATCCATCTGACTTAATTCTAATAGTTATTTGTAAGTTAGAAATTTGATTATTACTTGCCGTTCCATTATAAGTTTCTTTGGGAGTTAAACTTACTAGAAAAGCACCATTGCTACTCTTAGTTATACTGAACTCCGCCACACAATTATCTATACAATCCGCTATCATAGCTTCGCCAGAAACACCTATTGGAGCATCAGGTCCACCAAACCCTACAATAGAAAGTTGTTGATTGGCATTGGAATTAATAGAATTAGTTGGGTTAGGGTAAAATGGGTCAGATGGTAAAATCAAAGCCAAACTATCTCCAGTACAAGTTCCGCCATTTTGAAAAGTAAATAAAGGAATCAATTCTCCTGCATTAAAGCTTGGTAATTGGATAGGAAAGTGTCCTGCGGCAAGACTAAACGAGAGATAATCATACTGAGGACTTTCAACAGGTGTTTCTGTAGTGCTTGAGTTAACAAACTGAAAACCAGAAATTAAATTATTAATATTAACGGCTTCAAAACCACCAGTATGCACCTTAATCACAGCTTGCATACTACTAACTGTCTTGTCACTATTGGTATAAGTCGTCATTGGAATAAGACTCACTTGGAACAAGTTGTCCCCCAATTTATCTAGCTGATAATTAGCTACTTGGGCATTTAAACCAATAGAGGCAAATACAAAAGTTATTAAAAAATTGAAGCTAATAATTTGCTTATACAATAGTGGAATTAATTTTGGTATCCGGTTCATTGGATAAATCTTTTTTGCTAATTAGACAAGTCGAAAATATTCCGCTTGCAAGGCATAAGCCTTATTCGATTATAGGTAAATGATTTACCAAGGGTTCTATTTTATAATTCTCTGACAAATTTCTCCGATTAAAATGGAGAAATTTGACAAAGAATCATTCTACAAAGAATCTACAACTAAAAAACCGAGACAAGATAGCTTTGAAGCTATCCCGTCGTTCAGTTCTAAAACTTTTTTGTCTCTAAATAAAAAGTTTTGGTTTAGTTGTAAGATTCGTCGAGTCAAACAAGTATTAATATGGTTGCCATTTGCTTGACTTTTCACATCGTCTTTACGATGTTTCTTTCAATTATTAATTTCCTTTTTGATAAAAGTGATTAACTAATAATTGGTTATATCTTAGCTCATAACGGGTATTAGATAAATTTAAAAGATGGAGGCTCTGAGACTATTAATAGCCTCAGAACCAATCCATACCAAAAACCTTATCCTAAGTTTATTTCCGTTATTAAGTATTGCCGTGTTTAAGAGAGGTCAGATGCCAGATAATTCACATAGTGAACTTGTCAGACTTTCTTCAATTGCCAGATTACTTTTATATAATCTGACAGCGAGACAGCCTAACTACTGACCTCTGACTTCTAAATAATTCATCATTCTCTGATGATGACCATCTTTTGAGACAGTCGTTTAGTAACAGGTGTTGTTAAGTGATAGTAAAGGACACCAGTTTGTGTGTGTATTTCGCTCAAATCGATAGCTACTTCATTGTAGCCTTGAGCATATTTCCCATAGTATGATTTCAATAGTTTACCATTAATATCAAAGATGGAAATAGTTCCTTCTGTTGATATTGGCACCTGAAATGAAATTATTGTTTGATCCCTAAAAGGGTTTGGACGATTTTGAAATAATCGTGATTTTCTACTTAATTGTTGATTAGAAAAACGTGCTCGAACCTTCATCACTTCATCACTTGTATCATAAGCTTCTGCCAATGTGATACTAGAATTGACTACTACAGCATCACTCAAATCAGCAGCTTGCTGGGCTTCAAAGACTAAAGTAAATAGAACAGTTTCGTCGTTTGTTCGGATACTTCCTACGTTTTCCCAACTGGTAGTTATTTTTCCTAATGCTTTTTGAGTTAAACCAAAATTATACTGGCTCATAGATATCGATTCTCCTGAGATGACCTCTTTTAATTGGAGTAAATTCGGTTTAAAATCAATGGTAAATTGATATCCCTGAATATCTGCTAAATCCTTAGCTTTAAAAGGTATTCGATATTCAAAACCTGCTTTCATGGTTATATCATACATTTCCAACAATAACGCCTCTCTTTTACTTCTTCCTCCAGCCATTGCCATAGGGCTTGCACTATTATTGACATCACCAATTTTCACTCCTATAAAATCTCTTTGCAAATCATTGATTAACAAATGCTTATAATCTTTAAACTGAGGAACTTCTTCTAAAAATGGATTCCTTGGGTCAGGAAAATCATAGCTTGCATCGATATATTTCCAAGAACTATTCTCAGGAAAATCATTTCTAGTACCCAATACGGTTTGCCTGATAATTACCATATCAAAGGCAGTAATAGTCTTAGAATCATTAACATCAGCAGCTATCATTTTATAAGGCGAACCCAATGGCACTATGCCAAGAATGTGTTTTCTAATCAATATTAAATCGAAGGTAGAGAGGCCTTCTCGATAATCTTCATTAGGCATCGGTCTGACCGTATAAGTCTCGTCACTTGATAACTCATCAAATAAATAACTTCCCTGTTCATCCGTGTGTCCCATTTCTTCTAATCCCCCCGTCAATTGTACAGGTACTTCTTCCATCGCATTGCCATCTTCAGTAAATATTCTTCCACCAATCGCTGTTGTTTGAACCGTGTCAGTACAAGCAAAACCATTATCTTGAATGAAGATATCAGTCGTACAAAACTGTGAGTTACCCGCTTGATCCGTCACTATCAAATTAATCGTTTGTTTGCCAATATCATCGCAGGTGAAATGTCTTGGTGAAATTTCATAAGTTAAACCATCTGCACCACTACAATTATCATAACTTCCACTATTGATGGCATTGGGAGGTACTGTAACGGACCCTCCTTCCATTAAAGAAATGGTCAACCCATATTTACAAACTGCCGTAGGTGCGTGGTGGTCTTCAACAGTGATAGTCATTTCACAAGATGATTCATTGCCACAACCATCACTGACTTTAAAACCTACCGTATGAGTACCTATAGGATACATTCCGCTAGCATTTACACCATTTGCATCTGCATATATGGATGTATTAGTTATCGTCAAGTTAGTGCTACAGTCTGTTGCTATCACATCTGCCAAATCTACTCTAGTTTCACAAGCGAAGTCTGTAATCCCAACTGTAATATCAGTTGGACAAGCAGTAATTATTGGCGCCTCTTCGTCTGTTATTTTTATTAATTGAACTTTAGTAATTCTAGAATTATCCAAAGAATCAACAGGGTTGTAAGAACACCAATCCAACACCGTCCATGTTCTTAATATCTTCATACATGCAGAACCACTTATAGAAAAAGCTTCATCTACATGAGAAACTAATACGTTTTCACAATTATCCCCTGAGATAATCGGCTCCCCTGTAGTTGAGGGACTTAAATCACCTCCACATTCATTTGATAAGTAATCTTCTGGAAAAATCACCGTTATAGGGGTATCATCTACTAAGTAAATAAATTGTTGGCAACTACTATTATTCCCCGCAGAGTCTATGGCAAACCATGTACGAGTAATCGTTCCAATATTACATGAATTTACATCTGCCTCATCCTCAAAATAAATCTCTTGTATGGCACAATTATCTGTTGCTTGAGCATAACCTGTCAATAAAGTATTGTTTGCATCTTCAGAACAATTTATCGTTATATTTGGCGGACAATAAGTAATAATAGGTTCCGCTTCATCATTAATCAGTACTTTAGTGCTACATTCGCTACTTAGTCCGACCGCATCAAGCACTCTAAAACGAATGGATATTAATTCGCCAATATCTTCACAAGTAAACCGAATAGAATCTCCAAATAAAGCATCACTCTCCCTAGCTACTTCCCATTTTACTACCCCACAATTATCTCTACTTCCTCCATCAAATACGGCTGCATTAATCTCCGAAAATCCATCATTTGTTAAAGCGATATGCAATTCATTTCTACAAATCGCAACAGGTTTAGAGTTATCTATCACCTCTAGTTTAGAAGTACATGTTGAAGAATTGCCACATTGATCTATGGCCGTATAAGTAACTGTATGAACACCTACTGGAACATTACTAAACGGTCCGTAACCCTGACCAAACTCCCAACTAGGCTGTATGGTAAAGTCAGAGCAACTATCAATAGCTGTAGCTTGTGGTAAAATCACCGTAGCGCCACAATTAATTTGGTTAGAGGAAACTATAAAACTATCTGGACATGTAATTACAGGAGGGTCTTTGTCTACCACCATTATTGTTTGAATACCAACTCTCACATCAGTGGCACAAATATCTGTAACTTCCCATCGGCGAATAATCATATAACTTGCTGGTGGACAAACCTCCTCTATCTGATCCTGATGACTCACAAATAGATTACATCCACCTCCAGTTCTTAGAGGCATACCATTTACAGTGGGTTCACCCGTAAATTCTAAGTTGTTTACTTCATCAGATGAACAACTAATTGCGGACTCATCAAACCTATTAGCAGGAAAAACAATATCTTGAAGGTTTTCTTTGGCTAGATAAATACTTTGAGTACAAGTTCCTACATTACTATTATTATCTATAACTGTCCAACTCCTCGTTATTCTCGCACGAACTTCTACTCCATTATATAAAGTTCCACAGTTTAACTGTGTAGTCAAATCAAAATAGTTAAGCTTTGAAGTATCAATGAATTCACAATTGTCTAAAATAGTAGGATAGCCAAGATTTTCAGGCAATGTAGATATACCACAACCTACAAGGGTATCTCTACATAATAACCTAGGAGCCAATTTATCTTCAATAGTAATAGTGCTTTCACAGTCAGAATTAGTGATTGTACTACTTATCACTACTTTCAAGGTTTTATTGATATGCTCACAGCGTACTGTATCTCCAATAGCTTGGTTATTTTCATCAAATACTGTTACTTGAATATCACCTGCACAGCTAAAATCGCCGTTTATGATTAATTCAGGAATAATCACAGCGTAGCCATTAGTGCCTAAAGAGATTTGCTTCTGATCACCGCAATTAAGGGTACATTGCCCATAAAAAGGGGTACAAAATATAGTACTAAGCATAAAAGCCAATACCAGGCTGGTTAGCCGCCCAATGCGATGGCTAGTTAGCGAAAAGGAATTTGTGATCCTTTCATTTTGACTTACAGGTATTAAGCTACAACCTTTACTCAAGGCTGAGTGTTTAAGCTTGATGCTCATGGGAATCAGAATTTTTTATCTTTAATTTTTCGTATTTTCTTAATAGAGAATCATCTGTAATAAATCATTCAATCCATAAAAAAATACATACTAATATCGGTTGACCTAGGGTCAATATATATGGTAAAAATCATCGTTAATTGATAAAAATCAATTAACATGAACTTTAACTATCTAGTCTGATTAATTCTTCCAAACGGTTTAAACACGTTGAGAATTAATCCAATGTATTGGAAATTTTGCTAAGTGTGTGTGATGGTTAGAATGTAAGAATTGTAAGGTCAAATCGTGTAGTAAAGGAAGACTAATGCCTATTTGTGGCAAAAATTAATCTCAGTTATTACCTAGTAGAATAAATACAGGAAATGCTAATCAGAAAGGACTCGTATAAAAATGTCTAAAAAGACATGTAGTAGTTTCTCATAGTCACTTATTTAAATATTCGGCTCGGTCTAACAGTTTTCTTGTCTTTTTCTAAGAACGCTTCTTTGTACTTGATAATCTTGTAAACTATAGATTATCATTTTTTGTGTAGTTTATAGTTAATCTTTTTGGTCTTATTAAAGTCTCATTATATTAACTTTTTAAACCAATTAACTTTTCTTTTAATAAGTCCAAAAGTGTGCCAAAAAATAGATTTTTTTATTAAATATTTTATTAAAATATATTATTATTTAATAATCAGATATTTATACATTAAATAAAATTTACAATTGTGAATAATATTTAGTTTAAAAAATATTATTTATATAACTCGCTTATTTTGAAAGTCAAACACATTATTTTATATCTAATTTATAATTCTACTATTGCAAATCTATTGCCAAATAATCAATAGTTGAAGAAACTATTTTGCATTTAAGAACCAGAGTATTCCCCTATTTAGTCCTTGAATCATGTTTAAATCGCCTTTAAAGTCCATATTAGGTTATTTCAAGGAAAAACATAGTATTATAAAAAGAGAAGCCCTTCTCGTCTGAGAAGGGCCATCCCAAAAACCAATTGTTAAAGGACATCTTACGTCTTTACGCGAGGGTAGCGTATTTCTTTGAGATTGTTGATTCCTAATTTGTTATGCTTATATCAATTGGTTTATATCGTTCTTAATTAATTATTTTGTAGTGCGGGGGCTTGTTCTATTTTTCTAGGTATCTTAAAAGAGAGGGTAAGTTCGTGTGCTCCATTACTATATTGTTGGAAACCTTGAAAAGACACATCGAAAGAATAATAGAATGCAAAGTTACTAAATTTTGACCCAACTAAAAGCCCCATAGCCCCTCTAGAACCTCCTCGGTAAGACAAACCACCAATTAATTTATCTTCTAGAAAGTATCCTTTTAAGTTTATATCTGCTTGAAAAGGCACATTTCTAGAGCGACGAAGTAATATTGACGGTTCTAAAGTAAAGCCATACTCATTAGATTTAAAGCGATGCCCAAAGTTAAACGAATAATAACCTTGCGGGTCATCACTACTCCCACTGGCTGGATTTCCGTCCAAACGTGCCATAATAATATTTGGAAAAGCAATCCCAAAGAAAGTTTGCTCATTATATACCCCATAAAAGCCTAAAGAAGCGTCGAAATGATTAATACCATCTACTCCGTCTTCTACACGTACATCTCCAGCGTCATAATGCTGGTCAAATACTTCGCTATTCAAGGTCATTTGACTAAATTCCGTAGAAAAACCAAAGCCTATCTTTAATTTGTCCAATTCATACCTGAAAGCATAATTCAGCGCCGCCCTAAATTGGTTAATAGAAGCAATATTCTCAGAATATACGACTGCTCCAAGCCCAAAAGTTTTACCGACTGGGCCATCATAACTTAATGCATAAGTTTTTGGGGCACCAGGAAAACCAGACCACTGATTTCGTGCATGTAGGAATACATTATGGTCACCACTCAAACCCGCAGCAGCAGGATTGATTAATACTGGATTGATATGATAATGTGTAAAAGCAGATTGTTCTTGCGCAGTTATCACATTAACTATAAACAAGCCAACTACAAAGAATATAATTTTTTTCATTATAAATGAATTGATGGATTTCTTATAAGAAACCCAAAGTCTTTGGGAATAGTATTGTTGCTTGGAGTTACCTCTTAGTAGAGTAAGTTGTGGCTATCAAACCGGCTTGATAAGTCAAGTCTGCCAGCCGTCAGATTTACTCCAATTTATCTGACCTATTATTCTTTTTTAGTTATCTCTTAAAATCGTTACATAATCTCTAATTCTTCTTCGCTCATTACCATCATCAAATTCTAATATCCAAAAATACCCTCCTTCATCTACCAAATTATTTGAACGAGTCAATCCTTTCCAACAATCTGCTTCGGTACCTAATACACATTCATAATTATCTGTTTCAAAGACTAATTGTCCCCATCGATTATAAATTTCTAAATGATTATTGGCCGCCATATCAACACAACTAATACAAAAAGCGTCGTTTCGACCATCATCATTCGGTGTCACTACTTTATTAGACATATAGCATGGCACACAAGTCTCATCTGTAGTAATTCGGAAATTCTCTTCCGCAGTACAATCATTCTGATCGGTAACAATTATGCCATATTCGCCTGCTCGAAGGCCTTCCACACAAAGTGCATCTATAACATCATTAGACCATTTTATTTCTTTATAAGGAGTAGCCCCACCAGAAACACTGATACATATTTTACCATCATTATCACAAGACGGCGTAATTGGTTCGCTCAAACCAATACTAAGAGCAGCTGGGTTAGCAAATTCAAAAGAAGTAATACCTTGATTTCCAGACGCATCAGTGACCGTTAAACTATAATTACCTGCACCGATATTGACTATAGAACTAGTCATTGCCCCATTACTCCATGCATAAGCATAATCTGGTTTTCCACCAGACACACTAGCTTGTAAGCTACCATCTGATAACCCACTACAAGAAATATCTGCTAAAACAGTAATCGTTACATCTGGGTTAATTACGCCTATTTCAACACTCTGAACGATTATACAACCTAAAGCATCTATGATAGTCAAACTACAACTTCCTTCATCCAATCCTGTAGCAGATGCCCCCATATCGCCATTACACCATTCGTAGGTATAGGGTGCTTGTCCACCAGTAACCGTTGCCGTAGCTTCAGCATTAGGAGCACCTTTTGTTACTTCTACACTAACTGACATATTGGATGTAGTCCCCACCGTGAAGCTTTGAATATGCGTACAAACTTTATTGTCAGTAATAGTTACCGTGTATTCACCCGCTGTCAAACTGCTTATATTTTGAGTAGTAGCGCCATTACTCCAAGTAAAAGTATAAGGTTCAAAACCACCTGCTACTAATGTATTTATCATGCCATTATTATCTCCAGAACAATCTACGTCTGTAATCGTCCCACTAGCAGAAAGGATAGCAGTAGGGCCTCCAACTTGAATATTTTCAACAAAGAAACAGCCATTACTATCTGTTATAGTTGCTGTATAATTTCCTGTGGGAAGATTTTCTGCTGTAGTTGCGTCATTAGCAATTACAACTGGCCCACCCCACCTAATGGTATAAGGTGCTGCACCTCCGTTTGGTGTTATTTGAATAGCTCCACTATTATCTCCGCAAGCATCTTCTACAACCTGTACCGTAGCTGTTAAATTAATGGTATTTATTACAGTTACTGTAGCCTCTACAGAACATTGCGATGCATCAGTAATCGTTACTGTATGATTACCACCTGGCAAATTTGTCGGGTTCGCACCAGCTACACCAAGCATATCCCATGCATAAGTATATGGAGAAGAACCGCCTGTCACAGTTACTGACGCTGATCCATCACCAATACCAGAACAAGAAGCAGGTGTTGTTGTAACACTTACTACCATTTCGCTAGGTTCAGAAACTACAATACCAGTCATGCTATTTGTACAATTCGATGCATCTGTAATCGTCAAACTATAAGTTCCTGCAGCAGCATTAACCGGACGATTAGCTGGGGCTAAAGTAGCATCACTCCAAGTATAAGTATAAGGTGCCACACCACCAGAGACAGACACATTAATACGTCCATCTGCTATACCAAAACAAGAGGCATCTTCAGGTGTAATAACAGATACAATAGCTGTTGGCTCTATAATAGTCAGAGCCGCAGTAGGAATATCATTTTTCACCTCTTGGCCGCCACAACTAGTTATGGTTACACCATAAACTCCAGCAGGTAAACCAATAGGGTTAGGTATATTACCTATGCTTGGGTCACTCCATTGATAAGTATAAGTTCCATCTCCACCAGATACATTCAAGACAATTGCTCCATCACTTAAACCATTACAGCTTACATTTGTAGGTGTTGCAACGGCTGCAATAGCTCCAGTACAAGTTCCGTCACTATCTCCAATAGTTACATTACCATTTATTTGAGTAAAATTGATTGTAGTATTAGCATTGGCAGCTTCTCGTTGAGTAGGTGTATCTGTAAATGAAATCATTGTGGAAGTACCATCATTGCCTATTGCAGTAAAACAAACCTCAAAAAGAGCAGTTCCATCTGCTAAATTGATTCCCTGTGCAGCTTGGTCAAACCATGCTACTCCTAACTCTCCATTAGCAGTCTGCGATAAATTAAATCCATTCGCATTCAAATCAGGTAAATCAAAATCAGTTCCTAGTCCTGTGAATTGAAGGATTGTAGGATCCCAATCTAGAGAAAACTGAAGAGAAGCGATACCATTAAAATCAGAGACCACTATTGGTACACAGAAATCTGTCCCCATTTCAACCGTTAGAGGGGCTATATTCACTAATTGGTCTAAGTCCCCAGGAGGAGGGGTTACAGGCCCACCGTCACTTACAGTAAAGGAGCCATCAGAACTTGAAAACGGAATTGTTTCATTAGCCGTAGCCAATTCTCTCGTAGTCGGAACATCTGTAAAAGTAATGTTCGTCATTGCCCCAGTGGCACCTACCACATCAAAACAAACTTCAAAAATAACAGTACCATCTGCCAAAGTAACCCCCTGTGCGGCTTGGTCAAACCATGCTACTGCTAACTGTCCATTAGCCGTTCCATCTGTATTAAAATTATTTGCATTTAAATCTGGTAAGCCAAAAGATTCTCCAACTCCTGTAAATTGTAACACAGCAGGGTCCCATGCTATAGAAAATTGCATGGATGCAATCCCATCAAAATCAGTAACAGAGACTGGTATACAAACAGAAGATCCTGACGCACCAGATATTGCTGCAATATTTATAATATCAGTTCCAGTAGGAGGTGGCGTTCCATTTGTGACCGTTACCGTACCATTCGTACTCAAAAAATCAATCGTACCTGAGGCTGTAGCTAATTCTCTAGTGGTTGGAACATCTGTGAAAGTAATATTAGTACTAGCTCCTACATTACCTAATACAGTAAAACACATCTCAAAAATAGTAGTTCCATCTGCCAAGGTTATGCCTTGTGCTGCATTATCAAACCATGCTACTGCTAATTCTCCATTACCGGCCCCATCTGTATTAAAACTATTCGCACTTAAATCTGTCAATCCAAACCCTTGTGTATTCGTAAATTGTAATACTGCGGGGTCCCATGCTAATGAAAATTGCATGGCAGCAATACCATCAAAATCCATAGCGGTGACAGGTACACAAATCGTAGTCCCTGCTTCTGCTGAAATTGCAGCGATATTAACTATTCCGTCTCCACTTGATGGTGGAGGAGTTGTCGTAGACACTGTGACTGCTCCATTTGATTCCGTAAACGTAATTGTATTATCAGCAGTAGCCGCTTCTCTTTGAGTAGGAACATCTGTAAAAACAATACTTGAATTCGTTCCTACCGCACCCAATACGGTAAAACAAATTTCAAAAATAGTAGATCCGTCTGCTAATGTTACCCCTTGTGCCGAATTGTCAAACCAAGCCATTGCTGTTTGTCCACTTGTAACATTAGTCGTATTAAAGCTACTCGCGCTTAAATCTGGTAGATTAAAGTTTCTAACTTCAGAAAATTGTAACACTGCTGGGTCCCATTGTAAAGAAAACTGTAAAGACGCTATATCATCAAAATCGTTTACAGTTACAGGAACACAAATAGTGCTACCAGGTGCTGCGCTAAGCGCTGCTATATTTACCAAAGCATCACCACCGCCAGTAACGGGTGGTGTTACAGGTGGATTAGTTGTCCCATCTCCAACGGTAACTGAACCATTCGTTTCTGTAAATGGAATAGTACTATTAGGATTAGCTGCTTCTCGTTGAGTAGGTGTATCTGTAAATACAATACTTGAATTAGTTCCATCAGCTCCTAAAACGGTAAAACAAATTTCAAAAATAGTAGAACCATCTGCTAATGTTACTCCTTGTGCCGAATTGTCAAACCAGGCCATTGCTGCCTGTCCACTTGCTACATTTGTTGTATTAAAGCTACTTGCGCTTAAATCTGGCAGCGCAAAATTTTGAACTTGAGTAAATTGCAACACTGTAGGATCCCATTGAAATGAAAACTGCAAAGACGCAATATCATCAAAATCATTTACCGTCACAGGCACACATACAGTTGAACCTGCAGGTGCATTTAAAGCACCAAGATTCACCAAGGCATCTCCAGTGGTTACAGGAGGTGTGACGGGTGGTGTTACAGGTGGATTAGTTGTCCCATCTCCAACGGTAACTGAACCATTCGTTTCTGTAAATGGAATAGTACTATTAGGATTAGCTGCTTCTCGTTGAGTAGGTGTATCTGTAAAAACAATACTTGAATTAGTTCCATCAGCTCCTAAAACGGTAAAACAAATTTCAAAAATAGTAGAACCATCTGCTAATGTTACTCCTTGTGCCGAATTGTCAAACCAGGCCATTGCTGCCTGTCCACTTGCTACATTTGTTGTATTAAAGCTACTTGCGCTTAAATCTGGTAGCGCAAAATTTTGAACTTGAGTAAATTGCAACACTGCAGGATCCCATTGAAATGAAAACTGCAAAGACGCAATATCATCAAAATCATTTACCGTCACAGGCACACATACAGTTGAACCTACAGGTGCATTTAAAGCACCAAGATTCACTAAGGCGTCTCCAGTGGTTACAGGAGGTGTGACGGGTGGTGTTACAGGAGGCGTGACAGTTCCTCCATCAACAGTTACAGAACCATTTGTTTCTGTGAAAGTAATCGTATTATTAGAGGTTGCCGCTTCTCTTTGAGTAGGTGTATCTGTAAATACAATGCTACTACCTGTGCCACTTGTTCCCAAGACGGTAAAGCAAATTTCAAATAGAACCGTGCCATCTGCTAAAGTAACCCCTTGCGCACTATTGTCGAACCAGGCCATTGCCGCTTGTCCTGCAGTAGCTTGAGTAGTATTAAAACTATTAGCATTAAGGTCTGGTAAATTAAAGTTTTGAACTTCTGAAAATTGTAATACCGCAGGGTCCCACTGCAAAGAAAATTGCAAGGATGCAATGGCATCAAAATCATTTACCGTCACGGGTACACATACTGTTGAACCTGCAGGCGTATCCACATTTCCAATATTAATTAAATTTGTTCCTGTACTAGGAGGAGTAGTCGGAGCTGTTGCATTATTAATACCTACAGTTCCATTCGTTTGGGTAATTCCAACTGAAGTAGTAGCAGCTGTAGTCCTGACATTTATTGGTGTAGGCGTATTCGAAAAAGCAACAGTAGAACTTGTCCCTGCCGCTCCAATCAAATTAAAACATGCCTGATAAATATTTCCATTCGCAGCCGTAGCACCTCCAGAATTAGCCCAATTAACAGCTAATTGCCCATTAGCTGTATTTGAAGTTCCAAAACTACTTTGAGTTAATCCTGCTAAATTTATATTTCTAATTTCATTAAATTGCAATACTGAAGCATCCCAATTCAAAGAATAATCCATTGCCGTTATATCTGTAAAGTTGGCCACACTAACATCCACACAAATAGTGGTTCCGCTATTGCCAGATGCACTAGAAATACCTGAAACCAATGGAGCTGTGTTACCACTATTATTTCCACTTCCATTCCCATTTGGGTCTCCAAATTGAGCATTTGTAAAGGTAACAGCATTAGTGATTTCGCCAGCAGTGCTTGCCACTTCTATCTGCAAACCAGATCTACTCTCAAAAGTGATAGTAGAGCCAGAGCTTGCATCGCCCAAAACAATAAAATCCATGGTATATATGGCCGTCCCATCAGAAACAGTAACACCTTGGGTGGTATTATCAAACCAAGAAAAGGAAAGGAAACCAGCATTTGCATCTGGGTTGAAATTACCAGCACTGAGGTCTGGTAAGTCAAAATTTGCAACAGCATCGTATTGGATAACCGCGGGGTCCCACTTAATACCATACTGCATACTAACAATTTCATCAAAATCATTGACTGTCATTGAAACAGTAACTGTTTCACCAGTATTGCCAACGACAGTAGTTGGAGAAATTGTCAAAGAAGTCTGAGAATAAGTTGCGGATACCAAAAAAAACATGGCTGCAACAAAAATTGTAACAATCTTATTCATTACTACGGAGTTTGGGATAATTAGACAACACAAAAAATAAAACTAACATATCGATAATATGTCATTTCATTAATGCTCCTAATTGAAATAATTCGTTGTTCTAATTAACTGGGCTTTATTCTTAAAAAAAACTGTAGCTGGTATTTATAGCCAGAAAAAGTCTCTGAATATCAATACACTAAAAGTTTTATTTAAACTTTAACTCTACATGAATTATTCAAAGAATAAATAAAAATTAAAAATTTTAACGCTATATGCTGCACTATATAGGTTGGGATAAAATTGGTAGGAAAGTTGAGTGTACGTCATCACACAGCATACATAAATGCATCCTGCTTTTCCAGATGTTTTATCCTTTTAAACAAATTGGTTTTAATATTTTTTAACGCGTAACATAAAATATCTTTTTAGGATATTCTGTACATCTTTACTATGCAAGTCAATTAAAAGTCATCAAATTTAACAACTAGACTGACTTACTGTGGTAACAGTATCAATTTTCGTGACAATTGGTAATATTCGCTTTGCAATGTATAAAAATAAGTTCCTGAAGCAACTATTAAATCGCTTCCAATCTCTATGGTATTTTCTCCTTGTACGGATTTAAAATTATTTTGATAAACTATTTTTCCAGTAATATCTCTTATAAAAAACTGAACATCTTCAACAGTAGGAAGTATTGCTTTAATTCTTGTAGAGGTACGAAATGGATTGGGCTCATTTTGATATAATTCCATACCATTTGGTGCCGTAAAAGAGGTAGAAGAAGTAATACTTGGGATAGAAACCATTCCACCAGCTATCTCTCCTACTTCGACTGCAGACCCATCTAATGCGGTAAATTCTATAACGATTGGCGTATTGGAAATAGTTACACTACTATTTGTCCCAGTCTCCCCTATTAATTGAAAAGTAAGGGTAAATAATTTTGTACCATCTGGTATCGAAATACCCGAAATCGTATTATCGAACCAAGCAACACGAATTGCTCCAGAAGAAGCTTCTACTAAACCAATTTCTTTATCCGTAAATGTAGGCAATGCTTCAGAAAGACTATCTATTGATTTAAAATCTAACACTGTACTATCCCAATTAACGGAAAACTGCATACTTGTAATATCTGAAAAACCAGATATAAGCACATCGACTTCAACCATCTGACCTTGTTCGCCCTCAATATCTGATAAAATAAGTGCAATTTGTGCTTGAACCATTACAGTAGCCAATAAGCCTATGACCAGAACAAGAAGTCTTTTTTTTATAGTCATTTAATCAGTTGATTTTAGTTCTTTATACAAAAAATATCAAATAAGTTATTTATTACTACGAGAACACTTCTTTATTGTTTTTTGCTTTGCCAATTCTTTAGGCTATAATTCATTAATATTTTGAAATAAAATTGAAAATAATGAGATTCCAAGCACTATTTTTACTTTAAATCAGTCATTTGCGGCTAAAAAACATATAAAACACCTGTTGTTTAAATAAATATTTTTTTTATACTTAAATTTTAAAATATATAAAATACCTTAAAAAATAAAGTAATAACAACAACCAGTATATAAAAATTGATTCCCGAGTTGAGGCAAAAGCCTAACTTCTTGGTAAGTGACGAATGTGAAATATGTTCGGCAACAGTTAATCAAACGACTACCTGCATCGGGAAAAATTTAATACTCTTAGAATAGTGAAATTGTTTTAAGAACTACTAACCTAAAATTTCTTTGGGAAAAAATTTGAACCAGGAAAGGTTCAAAGAAAAGAAAGGAGGAATTTTGTAGTTCATGGGAAATTTACATAGCTAAAAAAATCACTAGCTGTAAAATGTTGTGTTTCAGGATTATTTGATGGCAAATAACGGTAAAAAAAAACTAATTAGCAAGCATAGCGCTGTATTAATAGTGCTAATTTCCGTCATAACCTGTTATTTATAGTACCATTAGTCATAGTGCTCCAACAAATTACCTAAACTAAATCAATAGATTTTGTCTACAAATATTACTAAATCAAACTATTTTCATAGGCCGCTTTAATCAATCCCGCTGTATTACTGACCCCTAACTTTCGCATAATATTTTTTCGATGCACACTAACTGTCTGGTCACTAATAAATAGTTCTTTGCCTATTTGTTTATTACTTAATGCTTCACTGATAAGCCGTAAAATTTCTAATTCTCTTTTTGTTAGTTTATGCTTTCGAATAAATGAATCATCAAATTTTACATTTTCTTTTTTGGGAACACCTTGACTGTCAAAGTCTATACCCTTTCCAATATAAACATCACCAGATAAAACAGCTTCTACTGCTGTAAACAATTCATTCCGCCCATGCATCTTTAATATGTATCCCTTACATCCTGCTTTAATTGAAGCTTTTACGATTTTAGCTTCATCGTACATCGTCACTACAATAACTTTTATCTCTTTATTCCATGCTTTTATTTCTTCTAAAACCGCTAAGCCATCTTTACCTGGCATATTCAAATCCAAAAAGACAATATGTGGCTTATTCATTTTAACTAAACGAATCACCTCCTGCCCAGAAGTAGCAGTACCAACTATTTCGAAATTAAATATTTCCGACTCACTTAAAATTCGTTTCAAACCATCTAAAAATAGATTATGGTCATCTGCGATTATTATTCTGATAACATCGCTCATGGGTTATTTTTTTCAGAGATTACTCCTTTCATTTCTTTAATCTATCTCTTTCTTCTATTCTGTAGACAAGTATCATTCCAACTCTACTAGAAATAGGGTATTAAAAAAAACTACGCTAGACAAAAATTATTATAAATCAGTAAATTATTAAATTAAAAATTATATATATTAGTAGTGGGACAAAAATAAATTTACCTATTTTTAAAGTCGGCATAATCAACAAAGTCTCTTGAAGTGAACCGTTTTGTTCGTTGATTATGCCGACAATATGTAAATTTATTTTTTTCGTGTCCCTTAAACTATTTTTTTCAAAACACCTAAATTCTACTGATTAACCAATAGTAGGGAAACTTTATTTCCAATACTAATTGTCAACCGTCTACTACGAGGGAATAAATAAACAAATCACAGTGCCTTTTCTTTCTCCTGTTTCTATCTCTATTCGTCCATCTAGACTTTGCAACCTCTCTTTAACATTTCTGAGAACTAGTGCTTTGGTACTGCCTTTACCATTATCACTCACTGATAAATGAATTCCTTTTTTTGCCATCTTTAATTCTACTTTAATTATCGTAGCAGCTGAATACTTAAGCGCATTTGTTAGCAATTCTTGCGTCATTCGATAAAGGTGCACTTTAACTCTAATGGGCACACGTTCATAGTTATTTAAATCATATACCTTAGAATATAACCTTATGTTTCCTAAATCAAATCGCCGTCTCCATTGCTCAAAGCAATTTCGAATAGCTTGCTCATTAGAAAAACTATTAATTAATTCGTCATCAATAATTTGCCTAAATTCTTGTTGCGTAGCTTCCAATAATGCAATTATTTCAATATATCTTTCTTGATTTTTTGTTTGAATGGTATCAAACAAAAGTCTTAGAGTGGATAGGGAGTTTCCAATACCATCATGCCAATCTTTAGCAATTCTGATTCGCTCTAAATCTCTTCCTGTCAAACTGGATTTGATTTCGTTAATTTCTTGCGATTCTTTTAATTCTTCTATCGTTTCTGATAATACATCAAGATGTTTTCTTTGTTTAAAAACATAGAAAATTAATACACTTAAAATCAGAAGTAACAAAAAAATAATACTAACCATTAGTGCTTTTTGCTTGAAGCATTACTGAAAAAGCTTAGTAGTGGGACAAAAATAAATTTCCATGATTGAGCGAGAGCGAGGAAATTTAATTATGTACTAAACAATTTTTTTTTAAACATCCTCTTGGCTGGTCAAAATTTTTAATGAGGTACAAAACCTGCCTTTGCCGTCAGCAGCCAATTGATCGGATTTTAGATATGCTCTAAAAGTAGCTTTCACTTTTGTTGTGATAAAACATACAAAAGATTCAATAAATCGGCAATAGAATAAAAATATTAAGGGGGAGTAACATGACACAATATATGTGATTTTATAAGTATATCAAAACAGAATAAATAATTCTTAAGAAGAATCTATAAGTAAAAGATGAAGAAAACAATACTCCTGAAAAACAAATCCATTATTTTTAATTATCACTAAAGGTGCATCTTATCGTTCACAGGAAAAATATCATCACAACCTTTGTATTCAAAGTTAAAATCACCATTCATCATATTTGCAGTCAGCCGGTGCCTAGCTCCTGCTGCATCGGCATTGCCCGAAGTAAAACCTGCATCACCTTCATACATGCAGACCATTTTACCATCTTTTAACTGTATAACTGGAAGAATATATGTGGGTTTGTTCTTACTCAGCAAATCGATTGCTTCTGAGACGGACCGACATTTGCGGATGCGTTGCAAACTAATATATGTTGGAGGCATCATCGCCAATTCGCCCAATTGCACTTTATCTAATGCTTTTTGTGGGCTTATCCAAAGATGTTTTTTGATTTCGCTATCATCAATAGTAACCGTTAAATCTTGACCACTTACATTTGCAAAGAAAAACCAAGTAGCAAATCTCCTTGGTTGAACTTTAGGTGTTGTCCAATGGCTAAAAAATAACAGACTATCAATATCTACAGCTACGCTAGCCTCTTCCATCGTTTCTCTAACCGCCGCTAATTTCGCAGATTCGATGGCATCACTCCCCAACTCAATTTCATCTGCCTCAATTTTTCCACCAGGAAAAACCCATAATCCAGCAGCAAATTTCAAAGCCTTGTTTCTTTTTAATAATAATACTTCTATGCAGTCCGTAGTATCTCGGGCAAGCATAATGGTCGCTGCTGGTTTGATAATTACACTCATAATCGTGAATGGTAAATGAAAAATGGTAAATACCTAATATACTTCATCTAGATAAGCGTTGAAGTATATAGTTAAAAACTAAATCGGGTTAGCATTTGAAATACTAACCCGATTTTATAGCTATATATTTTGTAGTAGTCAACCTATTTAAAAATTGATAACACTACTACTCAGGCAGAAAGCCTAAGCTACTCATTTACGCTTCCTCCGCTACTTTAGCCATATACTGCTTAACGGTATTTCTACCCAATTGCCACATGTGGACTTCATCTGGTCCATCCGCTAAACGTAGCGTTCTAGAACCCGCATACATTGCCGCTAATGGCGTATCTTGGCTAACACCCGCACCACCATGAATTTGAATCGCTCTATCAATAATCGTACAAGCCATCGTTGGTGCTACAATTTTAATCATGGCAATCAGGTCTTTTGCGCCTTTTACCCCTTCTCTATCAATTCTATCCGCCGCAGAAAGGGTCAATAATCTAGCTTGTTCTAATTCACATCTAGACTTGGCAATTTCTTGTCGAATACTACTATAATCTTTAATGTATCGACCAAAAGTCTGGCGCTCTGTTACTCGCTTACACATTAAATCCAATGCTCGTTGAGCGACTCCACATAAACGCATACAATGGTGAATTCGACCTGGGCCTAAACGACCTTGTGCAATTTCAAATCCTCTGCCCTCTCCTAATAATAAATTACTAACAGGTACTCTTACATTCACTAAATCAACTTCTGCATGACCATGAGGCGCATCTACATTCCCGAATACTTGCATGGCCCTCATAATGTCCACTCCTGCTCTGTCTGCTTCGACCAAAATCATACTTTGTTGGGTATGTCGAGACGCACTTGGGTCCGTTTTACCCATGACGATAAAGACCTTACATCTTTTATCCAATGCGCCAGAAGACCACCATTTTCTACCATTGATGACATATTCGTCGCCATCTCTAACAATAGACGTTTCAATATTGGTTGCATCAGAAGAAGCCACTCTAGGTTCTGTCATCAAAAAGGCAGAACGCAATTCTCCATTCATTAAGGGCTTCAACCACTTATCTTGTTGCTCTGGCGTTCCGTACTTTGCCAATACCTCCATATTTCCTGTATCTGGTGCGCTACAGTTAAATACTTCAGAAGCCCATGCTACGCTACCCATTATTTCAGCTAAAGGTGCATATTCCAAGTTAGATAATCCTGGACTTAACTTACCATAACCTTCAGGTAAGAATAAATTCCATAAGCCTTCTGCTTTAGCCAATTCTTTTAACTTTTCTAAGCCCGGCCAAACATCCCAAAGCTTATCTCCTTGAGAATAATTATAATATTCTTTTTCTACAGGAATAATATGTTCGTCCATAAAACGCTGGACTCTTTTCTGTAATTTGAGCGATTTTTGAGTGAATTTAAAATTCATATCCTTTTTTTTAGAAGTCAGATTTAATAAAAGAGTAGAGAGTAAAGAACAGAGAGTAGAGACTGTAACATCTCTATTCTCTACGCTCTGTTCTCTATTCTTCAGTTATGCGTAAGTATTTAATAATTGTTGCTGTTCTTTAATAGCAGCGGTAAATTCTGTTTTTAATCGTTTGGCTAATTCTGCGACAGGCATATTGTCTTTAATAGTCGCCACACCTTGTCCTGCTGACCAAATCGTTTTCCATGCTTTGGCTTCTGCCTTTTCCGCATCCATTTCTTTACCAAAATCCATTTTCGCTTTCATCGACCAAATTTCTTTCGTAATACCCATTGCTTCCAAACTTGGTCGCAAGAAATTAGCATTGACACCAGAAACGGCAGCCGTATATACGATATCTTTGGTGCCACTTTCAATAATCATATTTCGATACCCTTCATCCGCTCTACTCTCTTCTACATTGATAAATCGAGTACCCATATAAGCCAAATCTGCGCCAATTTGCATCGCCGAAGCAACATCTCGTCCTGTACTCAAACAACCACTTAATAAAATCGTCCCATCAAAGATATTTCGTACTTCTTGTACAAAAGGCATTGGATGTAACGTACCTGCGTGACCACCTGCACCTGCTGCTACACAAATCAACCCATCTACTCCTGCATTCGCCGCTTTATAAGCATGTCGTATATTAATAACATCGTGAAAAACCAAACCACCATAACTGTGAATCGCATCTATCACTTCATGTGCTGCCCCTAAAGAAGTAATCACAATCGGCACTTTATGCTTGACGCAAATGGCTAAATCCGCTTTCAATCTAGGATTGGTATGGTGAACAATTAAGTTAACGCCGTAAGGTGCTGCTGGTTTCCCGTTTGCTTGTGTGTACCCATCTAAAGCAGTTTCAATCTCCGTTAACCATTGGTCAAATCCTTCGGTTGTTCGATTATTTAGTGCAGGAAAAGTGCCGACTATTCCACTCTTACAAGTTTCAATGACTAGCTTTGGACCAGAGATTAAAAACATCGGTGCCGCTACTGCTGGTAGCGACATATCTTTCATGAATGGGTGTTTATTATCCACAGGATGACAAGATTTTTCAGGATTAACAGGATGGGCAATATTATTTTACTTGCCGAACTCTTGTTTAATCCTTTTATGTTTTAATAATTTTAATAAAATCGTTTTCCTAAATTGATACCAACCCTTGGGAAAAAATCATATTGACTTCTGTCAGTAAACACTCGACTAAGCCCCAAAACCAATTCGCCATGCCAGCCATTCTCATTTAAAAGTTTCATACCAATAGATAAACCTAATCCTAAACCTATAAATTTATCTACCTCCATTGCTAAAAAATCATAGAATCCTTCTTCCTGATAAATTACACCAGTTCCCTCAAAAAAGAAACCAGCAGCAGGTTTTTGGCTAAAGAATAATCGATAATAAGGAGTTATCGAATAATTTATATCCTCCAAAACATCGTTTTCATTATTCAAAGAATAAAGAAAAGAAATGCCAATGGAGGAATTATTACCCAGAATTCTCTCATATGTTATTTCAGGATGCCCCAATAAAGTATAACCAAGATTTAGTTTTATTTCATTGGATTTTAATTGATTATCAGTAAATCCTATTTCAACCGAAGTGCTATCCTGAGCATTAACTACAAAAGTTAAAAAACTGAATAGCGTAAAGAGTACTAATCTATTAATGCTCATCTGGTCAATTAAAAAGTATTGTTTCATTATCAATAAATATAGTTTTAGGCAATTTATTTGGATATTTACTTCTTATCAATTAAAACTCCTCTCACATCATTCAATTTCATCACCATCTGTTCGGCTTTTGTTTCAATCCAATGCTGGTGTTCTGCCATAGCTTTTAAACGTAAATCTTCCGTCACAAACCCTTCCGCTACCATTTTTCCCCCTATTACTTTCGCTACATCAATCCAAATACCTGCTTTGTGTAAAAAAAGCTCCTCGCCTTTATTATAAATTTCATTAGCAGGAAGCACTTCTATTTGCTGTAAGTTTGCTTTTTCAAAGTAACTAGATAAATCTTCTGCAATTGCATTATTCAAGCCCAAATTACTCCGCCAATCTAAAAATGCTTGATAAAAAACTTGCATACTTTTCGGCGGTTTCGGTGTCCAAGCCAAAGCTTCGTGATTATAATCCAAAATAGAAATTTGACCGTTTGGTTTCAGCCAAGTTTTCATTTTTACCAAAGCAACTTCTGGATTGTCTAGCCATTGTAACACTCGGGCAGAAACAATTAAATCAAATTTTTCAACTGGTTCGTATTCAAATAATTCAGTAGCAATGAGTGCTAAATTAGGTTGACCACCAAAAAGAACTTTTCCTTCCTCGATTAATTCTTGATTTCTGTCAATACCAACTACTTGCCCTGTTTCTCCTACTTTTTCGGCAATTCCTTTTGAAATGGCGCCTGCTCCGCAACCAACGTCTAGCACCTGCAATCCTTCTTTTAAAATTGGAACTAAAGTCGAGTAATCTTTCTTAAGCGTTCTAACATTTAAAATTGGTACCGAACTCTTATGCGTCGCTTTTTTCATTTTCTATGTTCTTAGTGACGACGCAGGAATAAATTGCACCATATTACTTGTTCTTATTTCCTTCTAAGAATACTTAAAAAAGCCTTATGTAGCACGGCTATATGCGGTTTTTGAAGCATCCTTAGAAAAAAAAATAACGGCGCACTATGGCTCACTTTATTTCTACCTCGTCACTTATCATTTTAAAAAATAGAAAAGTAAAGTTTGTTGGTTTTGAAAGTTGGTTTATAATTGAGTGAATTACGATTGATAAAATGATTATCCTAATACTTCTCGCTCAAAATACAACCAAATATATACTGCTGTTCTAAATTCCGTTGCATCCGTTGAGGTTAATCTCCACCCGTCAGCCGCATATTCATCTAACTTTGCTTGAATTTCCTTTTGAGAATTCTTATCAATATGCTTGGCAAATAATGTCCATTTAGGGTAATAAGTCAATGATTCAACTTTGTATTCTTTCATGTTGATTTATAACTAAGAGTAATTCAAAAGATTATCAAAATAATCGCTTGAAAGGCTTACGCCTCTAGTACAATTCTATACCGTGGCTTCCCATTTCGCATTTTTTCAAAGGCTTCATTCACATCTGCCATTTGGTAATGCTCTGTCATCGGTTGCACATTATGCCTTGCCGCAAATTTTAGCATCTCTTTAATCTGATAAGGACTGCCCGTTGGAGAAGCAGTAATCGACTTTTGTTTGCCCATCAAATTGCCAACTCTAGCCGAAACTTGTGGAGCAACGCCTACAATGTGCAAAATCCCTTTACTTTTTAAGGCTTTTATATAATTATTCCAGTCCAATTCCACATTTACAGTATCTAAGACCATATCCATACTTCCTCTTAATTTCTTTAAACTATCTTTATCATGCGTACTGACAAAATTATGTGCACCTAATTTCCGAGCCTCTTCCTCTTTTTCTGGGCTGGTTGAAAAAGCGGTTACTTCACAGCCCCAAGCTTTTAAAAATGCCAATGCCATGTGTCCCAAACCACCAATACCGACCACACCAACATGGCTCAAAGGGCTGATACTATGCTGCATCAATGGACTAAAAACCGTAATACCGCCGCAAAATAATGGGCCCGCAGATTTCAAGTCTACCCCATCTGGAATGGGAACTGCCCATTGAGCTTGTACCCTCAATTTATCCGAAAATCCACCGTGTCTACCACCAATCGTTGGTTGCGCCCGATTACACATTTGTTGATTGCCTGTCATACAGTCATCACAAGTCGAACAAGACTTAGCAGTCCAACCTACGCCGACTTTTTGACCGACTTTCAAATGTCGAACGCCTGCTCCCACTTCGGTAATCTCTCCAACTGCTTCATGCCCAGGTACAAATGGATAAACCGTACTCCGCCATTCATTATCCAACATACTCATATCACTATGGCATACGCCACAATACAAGACTTTGATATCTACTTGGTCGTGTTTTAATGCACCCAATTCAAATTGGAAAGGTTTTAATTCTCCTTTTGCTTCGTGGGCTGCATATGCATTTACTAACATATTTTTTTAGTTTTAGACCTTGGAGGTTTTGAAAACCTCCAAGGTCTTTTGACGAGAATTTACGGTTGAATAATAATTTTCCCCAACACCTTTCTATCCATCATATCAATCAAGGCTTGTCGAGAATCTGCTAAAGGATAAACTTTATGAATATATGGCTTTAATTTTCCTTGCGCGTACATTTGAATCAATTCCATCGTGTTGGCTTGATTGCGCTTTGGTTCTCGCATGGCAAAGCTGCCCCAGAATACGCCACAAATTTGACAACCTTTTAATAGTGGTAAATTCATTGGAATTTTAGCAATTCCAGCAGGGAAGCCAACAATTAAAAAGCGACCTTCCCAAGCAGTTGCTCGCAACGCAGCCTCCGTATAATCTCCACCAACAGGGTCATAAACGACATCTGCACCTTTACCACCTGTCAATTCTTTAATTCTATTTTTTAAATTTTCCGTCGTATAATTTATGGTCTCATCTGCGCCATATTTTTTACACAGTTCTAATTTTTCGTCTGTGGAGGCAGCAGCAATTACTTTTGCACCCATCAATTTCCCTAATTCTACTGCAGCAATCCCTACCCCTCCTGATGCGCCTAAAACTAATAAGGTTTCGCCTTCTTTTAATTTTGCTCTATCTTTTAAAGCATGATAAGAAGTCCCATAGGCCATCATAAAAGAAGCGGCTATTTTATAGTCCATCATCGGCATCTTCGGAAAAACCGAGTTGGAAGGAACGACAACTTCTTCTGCAAAACCACCAACTTGCGTCAAACCAAAAACTTCATCTCCAACTTTTACATTCTTTACCCCTTCTCCAATTGCTTTTACAACTCCCGCAATATCACTACCCGGTGAGAATGGTAATTCTGGTTTAAATTGATATAGCCCTTGCACTAATAAAGTATCAGGAAAGTTAACGCTACAAGCTTTTATCGTTACTAAAACCTCTTTCTTTCCTGGAACAGGAGAAGGTACTTCTTCTAAAACCATTTTAGATGGGTGACCTAACTCTTTGCAAAGCATTGCTTTCATATAATATAGTGATTAGTGACCCGCCCGCATGCGCAGTCGTGCTGGTTAGTTAATTAGTGATTAGTTTAGGTACGCAACCTAAAGTGCCACTAGATAGGAAATTTATTGCTTAAAAAAGGTATGTAGACATATATATTTTTGATAAAATGAATTACACCTTATAATAAATTGTTTCTCCTGTTTTTATCAAAACGTACTGCAAACATAAATTAAAAATCCTACAAAATAATAATTTTTAGTATTTTTATACTAAATTTGCTCTAAGAGCGATTATTCTTACAACAATTGGTTCTTTTTTTCATTTTAAATACCAGTACAAAATATATGTTTAAAGAAAATAACGATACCGTTTTAATGCGCAAAGAGGGAAAAGTAGCTATAGTTACTTTAAATCGTCCAGCACGATATAATGCTATTACAGAGGAATTAAAATGGGGTTTATTACACATTTTGACGGACATTCAAAAAGACGATAGTATTAAAGCAGTTGTGTTAACAGGCAATGGCAAAGGCTTTTGTGCAGGGGCGGATATGGCTGATTTACAACAATCTAGTTCTGCTGACCCGCAAGCCATTCGAGATAATTTAATCATGGTCTATGGCAATATCGTCCGTATGATTATGCGCTCTGACAAACCCGTCATTGCAGCGATTAATGGACCTGTAGCAGGGGCAGGATTGGGTTTTGCTTTGGCTTGTGATTTAAGAATCATGGCGAATCATGCCAATATGCGGTATGCTTTTATCAATATCGGCTTAGTGCCAGATAATGGGTCTACTTGGTTTTTGACGAGACAAGTTGGTTATAGCAAAGCTTTAGAAATCATTATCGAAGGCGAAAAAATTGCAGCAGCTGAATGTTTAAGTTTAGGCTTGACGAATAAAGTTTGCGAAGCAGATGAATTGATGGACAAAGCCATGGCATG
>CANNZV010003450.1:63132-77741 GCA_947561585.1 Caprella mutica
CCATGACCATAAAGAAGGCGTGGCTGCATTTGTAACAAAGCGCAAACCGAATTTTATAGGAAAATAATTTTTTGAATGTTAAATGAGAAATGGTAAATGGTAAATGCTTTGCATCATCCATTTACCATTAAACATTTACAATTAACCATTTTAATAATATGGATACAGCAACAGCAACAGACTTAAAGACTTTTCGTGCGGAAACCCGTGCGTGGTTAGCAGCAAACTACCCAGAAAGTTTGCGTGCACCCGTTAAGAATCAATTAAAAGAACTTTTCTGGGGTGGTAGAAACCCATACTTTCATACACCAGATACCAAACTTTGGTTTGAAAGAATGTATGAAAAAGGATGGGCAGTTCCCCATTGGCCAACAGAATATGGCGGTGGCGGATTGAACAAACAAGAGCAAAAGATATTAAGGGAAGAAATGTCCGCTTTAGGTTGTCGTCCACCAATCTTTAGTTTTGGTATTTCTATGCTCGGGCCAGCCTTATTAAAGTTTGGTAATGAGGCACAAAAGATGAAATACTTGAATGAGATTACTGCTGGTAAAATCTGGTGGTGTCAAGGCTATTCTGAGCCAGGTGCAGGTAGTGATTTAGCAGGCTTACAAACAAGTGCAGAAGATATGGGCGACCATTATCTAGTCAATGGACAAAAAGTTTGGACTTCTTATGCAGATAGTGCAGATATGATTTTCTGCTTAGTCAGAACCGACCCAGAAGCACCAAAACATTCTGGTATTAGTTTCTTATTGATTGATATGGAAGCAGAAGGCGTATCCACTCAACCTATTAAATTGATTAGTGGAAAATCTCCTTTCTGTGAAACCTTCTTTGATAACGTAAAAGTACCAAAGGAAAATTTAGTTGGTAAATTAAATCAAGGTTGGACGATTGCCAAATTCCTATTAACGCACGAACGGTCAATGATTGGTGGTGTAGGTGATGCTAGAAAAGACACGCCTTTAAGCCAAATTGCAGTCAAAGAAGTAGGATTAGAAAATGGCAAATTAGCTGACCCTGTTTTAAGAACGAAAGTTGCCCAATGGATGATGGATGGAGCTAGTTTCAAATTAGCCGTAGAGCGAATTATTGACGAAGCCAAAGCAGGTCAACAAATGGGCGCCAAGTCTTCTTTCTTCAAATACTATGCGACCGAATTGAATAAAGATAAGTACGAATTAATGATGGAATTGGGTGGTTACGATGCCCTAAAATGGGGCGAAGAATATGAAGGTGGTAAATTAGCCAGAGACATGTGCCGCACCAAAGGTAATTCTATCGAAGGGGGTACTTCTGAGGTACAATTAAATATTATTTCAAAGCGAATCTTGGGATTACCAGGGAAGTAATTCAGTAGGCAGCTGCAGTAAGCAGTTTACAGTAGAAACGATGAACTATAAACGATGAACGATGAATATTAACTACATCGCTCCTCGTTTTCGAATTCATCATTTATCATTCAACATTTATCATTCATAAAAGATATGGCTTTAGTTTTAAATGAAGAACAACAGATGTTAAAGACTT
The DNA here is from genome assembly GCA_947561585.1 of Caprella mutica. Taxonomy (NCBI): domain Eukaryota; kingdom Metazoa; phylum Arthropoda; class Malacostraca; order Amphipoda; family Caprellidae; genus Caprella; species Caprella mutica. The sequence continues at coordinate 64,666 of CANNZV010003450.1, forward strand.
CCGCAAAGGAATTCTTAGCAGAAAATGCACCTGTTGAAGCATTAAGAAAATTACGGGACAGCAATGACCCTAAAGGATATGACCCATCGTTGTGGTCAAAAATGGCAGAATTAGGTTTTGCAGGAATTGCCATTCCTGAAAATTATGGAGGCATGGGCTTTGGCTATACAGGCTTGGGTCAAGTATTGGAAGAAACTGGTCGAACATTGACTGCTTCTCCATTAATTTCTACCGTCGTTTTAGGTGCTTCTTTAATCAATATCGCAGGAAACGAACACCAAAAAGCGGCTTTATTACCAGCGATTGCAGATGGTAATTTATTAGTCTCTGTTGCGAACGAAGAAAGCAATGCCCACAAACCTTTTGAAGCAGCAACTCGCTTTAGAAAAACAGATACAGGCTACTCTATTTCTGGCACAAAGAAATTTGTTTTAGAAGGTGGCTCTGCTGGTAAGTTTATCGTTTCTGCAAAAAAAACGAAGACTAGTGGTTTGACTTTATTCATCGTAGATGCAAGCGCTAAAGGCGTAAAAATTGAGCGCACGCCAATGATGGATAGTCGTAATATTGTAACGGTTACTTTCAGAGGCGCAAAAGCTGCGGCAAACAGATATTTTAGGAACAGAAGGCGAAGGCGCTGCTCCTTTGGAAAAAGCGTTGGACATTGCTAGAATTGGGTTTATCCGCAGAGATGTTAGGTTCGATGATGGAAGCTTATGATAGAACCATTGCATACTTAAAAGAACGACAACAATTTGGCGTACCGATTGGTGTATTCCAAAGCTTACAACATAGAGCAGCAGATATGTACTGCGAAATCGAAAACTGCAAAGGATTGGTTATCAAATCACTACAAGCCATTGATTTCCGACTCTAAAGGTTTGGCGATGTACGCAAGTATGACCAAGGCTAAAGTGAGTCAAGAACCTTAAACGAGTGACGAACGAGGCGATTCAAATGTATGGCGGTATTGGTATGACAGATGATGAAGAGATTGGCTTTTTTATGAAGCGGGCTAGAGTGGCACAGCGTACTTTTGGGGATAGCAATTATCATATTGATAGGTTTGCTAGTTTGAATGGGTTTTAGGAAATTGTAGTACCGAGCTTTGCTTGGTATTTTATACGATATTAGAAAGGATTGGGGCTTTTGGTCTCAGTCCTTTTTTTGTATCCTCTACTTTCATCCATATCTAGAATTCAAATGAATATTTATTAGTAAATGAAATTTTTCTTGTCAACACTATTTTTTTATAGTAAAAGTAAAAAGTTTTCCTTTGATTACTTCATCATACTTTACATTTATTAACTCCATTGGATTAAAAACAGGAAGAGGTATAGTATTAATTTTATACCCTTTAGTAATATTATCGTAATATCCTTATTATCATCACAATGGAAATTCCTAATAGATGGGCTAAATACTCAACTTCAAAGGTCTTATTTCCTTTCGAGATTTAATAAGTTCAAAATTAATTATATGGTCAGAATGAAATAAAGGAAAAAATACTTCCTCCTTCTTTGTACTTTTTTCTAAAAAGAATATTGTAAATGAATAAATATTTGAATAATTCTTTGATTTCTTTAAATTAATTTTAAAATCAAAATCAAAATCAATCTTATCTTCATCAAATTTATCATTTATATAATAATCAAAATCACGTATCTCCAGATTTACAGTTTTTAACCGAGGGACTTATATTGAATATTTTTTTCATAGCGCTTTACAAAATTTTGGTATTTCTTGTTTATCTTTATCAAACTTTCTGTGACAAACATGAAGACTTTTTACTCTTGAAGAATCAAATTTTCGTCCAGAATTGTATTCTTCAAGTGATAATTTCCTACTTGCTTGAATATCATCAACAGGAACTACATTAAATTTCTTATTCAAAGCAAGTCCTAATGCTACTAAAATCTTTAAGTTTGGAATTTTATTCCCCCTAAATATCTGTGTCATATAGCTAGCCGATGTACCAACTTTTTTTGCTAACTCCTTACGATTATATCCTTGCGTTTTTGCTTCCTTCTCAATTGCATTTAGAAAAGCTAAGGAAAGCATGCCCGTTTCGAATTCTACCTCTTCTTGAAAGTCTTTCGATTGAAAAATTTCTTTCAATGAATTAATGCCAGTCTTTGTATTCATATTCATTATATTGAATTGCTTTAAGAATATTAATTTTCTTTTTTGGAGAGAGATTGAACTTTTTATCGTGAATTTTAACCAAAACTATACATTGATAACTAATTTTTCTGGAGAATATTTCTTTTCTAATTTACAATAAATCCTAATATTCTCTTTTCCTTTAGAAAGCTTGATTACTGAAGTTCCTGGGTAATCTGAATATCTATCATAAATATGGTGGTTTGTTTGGTTACGAAAAATAGATTCTATTATCATTCTAAATCTTTTCTCTTTACTAGAGTCTTTATATATCCTGTGTGTGATATCCTTGATGCTATCCAAACAAATATAAATTTTGATGGTTTCATCATTACTTGAAGTTATGAGTAGACATTTTTTATTAGCCACAAAATTAAGCTATTGGTTAATTAATGTAAAGATAAATCAACTTTTTATTAAAAAAAAAAATGAAAACATAAACTTAACAAAATAAATACAATGGTTCAAGACCAAGGGCATATAAATAACATTAATCAAATCATTATTAAAATCAAATCACATCCGCTTAAATTTATAAAAATTCCGTCGAATCCGTTTCCTTCCCAGTAGTCATTTTAATAACCAGATAGCCGTATCTAGTCTGGGAGACTAGATACAACTATCTGGTCGTCTTCTGACGACCGTATTAAAAAATCAAAATCAAAGTCTTAAAACTCGATACATCAGTTTATATTTCGCCAAAAATTAGAGAAAAACAGCATGTTTTGGCAGAATATAAAGTTATATCTCGCCAAAATACACCTTTTAAAAGCACTTTTCGCGAGATATAAATTTAAACAAACAAATTGACTCCATAAAAATATTTTATCAAAATATTACCCAATCAACGTATCTTTGCAGTCTCAAAGCAAAAATATGTATAAAGTAAATATCCTAATTTGTCTAGTCGCTATCTTGTCCTTATGGAATAGCGAAATTTTTGCCCAACAAACAGGCAATAGTTTTCGGGATGATTATCAATATCATATTAAAAAAACGTCCGAATCTATTAAATTGATGGCGCGTTAGAAGAGGGCGTATGGGAGACTGCACAGAATGCGACGAACTTTTTTTACATCACGCCAGTAGCAGAAAAACAGGTAGAGGACAAAGACCAAACAGAAGTCAGAATGACCTATGATGACCGCTATATATATATCGGAGTTATTTGTCATGGCGAAAAGCCTTACTTAGTACCTTTCGCTTAAGCGAGACGGGCAGTCCTTTTGGGGAGGAGAAGTCTTTATGTTATCCTTTGACCCAGGCAATGAAAGGACAGTAGGTTACGGATTTGCCACCAATTCTGCGGGGGTGCAATACGATAATCAATTATCAGGAGATTTGGGAACTAGAAGTGGCGGAGGGAAATAACGGATTTAATACGGCTTGGAATAATAAATGGCAATGTGAGACAAAAAATCATGATACTTATTTTACTATAGAAATGGCCATTCCTTTCAAATCATTGAGGTATGGGGATAGTAAAACTTGGGGGGTACAGTTTAATAGAGGCGTATCCGCAACCAATAGTTTTCATGCATGGACGCCTGTGCCACTACAATTTTTTGGTCCAGATTGGGATATAATGGGTCGCTTATTTGGGATGAAGTACCAAGAAAAACAAAAAGTAATATTGCGGTTATCCCTACACCATTGCGACTACGACTAAGGATGTAGCCGCTGGCACGCCTGCGGATAATAATTTTGAGGTAGGATTGGATGCTAAAATTGCTTTAAACGAGTAATTTAAATTTAGATGTAACCGTTAATCCTGATTTTTCCCAAGTAGACGTTGATCGGCAAGTGACCAACCTAACAACCGTCAATATTAGATTTCCAGAACAACGGATTTTCTTTGTTGAAAATAGTGACATCTTTTCTGATTTGGTATACCGCCTATGCGACCGTTCTTTTCTAGAAAAATTGGCTTAACAGATGATGGCTCGGCTATTCCAATTGCTTATGGCGCTCGGATTACAGGTAACTTAACGAAAGATACTCGGGTTGGTTTAATGAATTTACAAACAAAGTCAGCTGCCGATCCTGGTAATAATTATAGTGCTTTAGCAGTAAGTCATCGACTATTTGGTCGCTCGGTGTTGAAAGGATTTTTTCACAATCGAATAGGTCATACGGATGGAAATTATGATTCGAGTGATTATACTAGAAATATGGGCCTCGAATTCGACTATAAATCAAAAGATGGATATGATCGTTTTGCAGTTGGATATAGTTTATCGAATAGTGAGAAGTAACGGATAAGAATGGTTATTATCATGCTATTGCCCAATTTGGGGATGACAACTTTAGATTTTATGTCAATCTAGCAGGGATTGGAAAAAATTACTCTGATGAGATGGGATTCATCCAACAGCAAAATCAATATAATGCCGTTACAGAGGAGGTCATTAGGATTGGTTACGATCATCTTTTTTCTAATTTAAGTTATACTTTCTATCCAGAGAATAGCAAGATCAATACGCATAGAATTAGCATAATCAACGTAGGCGATTGGGATAGAGCAACAGATTCCAATTTTAGTTATCGAGTGAGTGGTAGTTATCGAATTGCCTTTGCCAATACCAGCCGTTTTTCGGTGGACTTGGATCATGTTTATCGAAAATTATTGTTTCCTTTCACTTTTACCGAAAATCCATTGGCAGCCCAAGGCTACGAATGGCAGACTTTTGGGATAGATTATAGGTCGGATAATAGAAAGGATTTCAACTATTCAATAGGAGGAGGTTTCGGCGGTTTCTATAGCGGAAAGCGAAAGAATATTACCGCAGAAATGAATTACCGACGACAACCTTGGGGGAATTTCGGGGTCGCTTTTGAAGCCAATGAATTGACTTTTGATGGCGATATTGGTAACACTACCTTATTATTGGTTGGACCAAGATTAGAGTTTAGTTTGAATAGAGATTTATTCTGGACCACCTTTTTGCAATACAACACCCAACGAGATAATTTCAACATTAATAGTCGCCTCCAATGGCGGTTCCAACCCCTATCCGATTTGTTCCTCGTCTACACAGACAATTATGCGATTGAACAATGGGGGCCAAAGAATCGGACTTGGTATTGAAGATTAATTATTGGTTGAATTTGTAAAAAATTAATGTTTTATACAAACAGTAATTTTAGTCAAATGATAATACGTCACACTCATATTGTTCCTCAAAATATTCCTAAAGCTCGCTTAAGTGACTACGCTATTGGTCTTTTCCCCCAACTCCCCTCTCGAAAAGGTTTGAAAAAAGCTATTAAGGCAGGGCTAATTTATTTAGATGAAAAAAAAGGCCATACAGGAGATTGGGTAACTAGTGGTCAAAAAATAGCGTTAGTAGAATTTGACAGAAAACCTACTAAAATCTATGCGCTAGATTTGCCTATTATCTATGAGGATGAACAACTAGCTGTCATTCATAAACCAGCAGGGGTAATCGTTAGTGGCAATCAGTTTCACACTATCCAAAATGCTTTACTGCATAATCTAAAAGTTTCAAATGCCATTGATGCTTTTGAATTGCCAAGACCTGTCCATCGTTTAGACCATGCTACGTCAGGTTTGTTATTAATTGCCAAGACAACTAGTGCTAATATCAAACTAAGTCAACAATTCGAAAATAAGACCATCCAGAAAAGGTATCAGGCAGTCGTAGTCGGAAAATTAGCTACGGAAAAAGGAAAGATAGAACAAGCTATTGAAGGAAAAATAGCTATCACAAAATATGAAGTAAAGCAAACAAGTCCATCTTTAAAAACAGGCTATTTAAGTTTGTTAGATTTGTATCCTTTGACAGGTCGAACGCATCAACTACGGATTCACTTAGCAGATTTGGGACATCCCATTTTAGGTGATAAATTATATCATGGAGCCGAACCGCTTTTGCAAGGAAAAGGTTTATTTTTATGTGCGGTAGAATTGAGTTTTGAGCATCCTTTGAATAAGGAGCAGATGAGTTTTTGTATCGATGCTCCTAATAAATTTATGTATCGATTGGAGCAAGAACAAAGGCGGTGGGCGGCGAAAAAATAATAGAGACTATTGTCTATTGTCAATTAACAGCTAACCTAATCGACAAGTAAGCTCTCAATATGGTTTTAAAGGTACCGACGAACCTGCCCGCTTCGCATTCAGGCGGGCAGGTTCGTCGGTACATTGAGCACTTACATCGACAACTGTTTAAAACCACTAATTATTGAATAGTTTCTTCCAGTACTCTTTCCACATTTTTCTGAAGAAATAGCTCTTCTGAATCCAAATCAAAAGCTGCCAAATATCCTAATTCTTCATTCCCTGCATAAAAGCACCCACTATCCAGACAAATCACCTTTTCTTTATCCGTAATACTCGTTTCAATTTGCGAAGTCCTAGTAACAAAATGGCCTGTGACTTGTCTTTTTGTTAAAATTTCTTCCTCACTTATTTGAAAGTCAATTTTAGAAAACATACCTCGCATCCCTCGGTAAATACTACGCTCATTTATAAGAAATTCAGAATGACAAGCTAACCAGTCCCCCAAGTCATAGCAATATTCAAAACTAGAAAAGTAGGTCAAATAGGCTTCGATATCGCCATCTAAAAAATCATCTGTATTATTTGCTGCCAAATATTCTATAAAGAATTCAAAGCCTTGGTGATAAGCATCCAAAAATGCTTGTTCATGGTTTCCTCTTATTGGATAAATTTGATATCCTTCATTCTGCAATCCAAGTATTGTATCAATCACTTCTTTGCTTCTACCTCCTCTATCTATTAAGTCGCCTAAAAGAAATAATTGGTCTTCCTTTTGGATAGTTAATTTTCGCAATAATAACTGAAAAGTATCAGCACAACCATGAATATCTCCTATCGCCATTCTTCGACCATTCTGAGGTTTATCCAGCTTGGGTATGTCGTATTTCATGGGGCATTTTTTTAGTTTACTGATTATTCCATTGACGTACTCGTTGCTGATAGCGTTTTTCACTAAATTTCCAACGCCTAACATCTACATATCCTTCCAAATCAGCTTCTAATTCATCCGAAAGCAATTCTGAAAAAAAATCAATGCCTGTTAAATCTTCTATCTCATCAATAGTGACTGCATATTCTGTCAAGTGCTCATCACTAATTTCATTTGGGATAATAAAACCAATGCCTTTATATTCTGGGTCAGTGACATCCAAAATAACTTTATAATAGTTTCTTGGAACGGTTACTACGTTTTTACCGATTCTATCAAACTCTTTTTCTGTCAAAACGGGTCCAGTGACTATATACAAATGTTTGTATTTTCTAGCCCAATCTCTTGTTTGCTCTTCCAATTCTCTCCAAACACCCATGTTCTGGTTTCGAACTTGAGGGCTCATATTACTCATATAAAAAGTCTCAGACATCGCTCGCTCACTAAATCCCATATCACCGGCTGGCACTAAGTGTCCTCTTGTATAACCCGACCTCCGATAATCAGAAGGGGTAGCAGATTTAGTTTTCACTTTAGGGTCAGGTCTAAAATTATCAGTACGATCCGCCACTTTATTATTCAATCGGTCTCTAGTCAATTCATAAGCAACCCATTCCGGTTGTTCATCCTTTTCTGAATATGACAATGTATAGTAGGCGTGTTCAATGATTTGTCCAGTGGTAGAAGTAGGCAAATAGTTTTCTGATTCTCTATCATGAGTAGCCGTATCACCTCCACCAGTAGTCTTGTCAATCGTTGTTCTTATCTCATCCAAAATAGGGCTTTCGCCTTCGCCCAAATAACTAAACCCCCAATATAAAATACCAATAATAAAAGCAAAAACGCCTGCTCTATAAATGATACCATTATCGTTTTGAGAATGATTCGTCCTTAGTTTTGCCATTATTGTATAGTCTTTAAATTTAGTTTTAAAATTTTGGAACTAGATAAACATAAACTGCCCCTATTTTATGAATTCTGTAAAAGATTTATAAAATTTGCATAGCATTTCTATTTAGAAGACTCTAATTGCCAAAAATAAGAAAGAATAAATTAAAATTTCATATACCAAGACCTGCATCAAATTACAAATAGTCCTATCTTCGCAGTCGATTTTGACAAGGGCTGGTTTAGACACACCAAAAAATGTAAAAATTAGACAAACATTTCGTCAAAATAATAGACGTTGAAAAAATAAATTTAATCACAAAATTATATTCTACTATGTTAAATGCAATCCAAAACCTAAGTCAAGAGGAGCAATCATTATTATTTGAAGCATTGCCTTTAGTGACTGTTTTAATTGCTGGTGCAGATGGAAAAATAGATGCTAGTGAAACTAACTGGGCAAATAAATTAACAGACATTAGAAGTTATTCTAATGAGCCAGAGCTTAATGAATTTTACGAAAAAGCGAATAAAGATTTTGCAAGTAATGTAAGCTATTTAATAAAGGACATTCCAGCGGAAACAAAAGAAGGAACCAAAATAATTTCCGAAAAATTAGCAGGTTTAAATCCTATTTTGGCAAAACTACCTCAAGGATTAGCCGCTAAATACTACCAAAGTTTAACTTCATTTGCAAAGCATATTGCTCGAGCAGATGGTGGATTTTTCAAAATGTGGAGTATTTCTAAAGAAGAGGAAGCATTGATAGGTTTACCAATGTTGACTCCGATTGAAATGCCTGAAGAAGAGGCTTAAGGGAACAGGCAAAATATAACCTACCAGTTCTGTAGCTTTATTTTGCCCGTCTTCATCGTTGCTAAAATACTCATTATGCTAAGGCATAACTGCGTTTTTAGCGTCTCGAATACAAACAAACTAAAACCACGTCTTCTGGTACCTTATTTATTGCCTGCTCCCTAAGGTCAGTTATTATTAATGAATGGTAAGTTGTAAATGCGGCGCATGCATTTATAACTTACCATTTAACATGCATGCTAAAAATTATTATTCCCGTCGCCACCAGATTTCACATCTGTATTCTTAATCTTGCTTCCTCGTCTTTTCTTCGCTTTAAAATCTAGTTTTCCAAATTTATAGCTAAAGTTCAATCCAAATGAACGGAATGGTAATTTAAACTCATTTCTTTGAGAAAAATCATCTCCGTCCAACTCGGTAATAAATGATTTTGTCCTATTAAATGGTTCCACCATCCTAATCCCAATAGCGCCTCGTTTATTCCAGATTTCTTTTTTTACACCAATACTGTACATCCAGAATGATGGGATTTTCCCTTGTACGGTTTGTCTACGAGAACGCATAAAACCAAATCCTTCTATTTTCCAGTCCTTTTTCATACTTAGTGTACCACTTAAGTTACCACCAAACTGTAAGCCATCTCTACTGACGCTTTCTCCATTAGCAATACCATCCACACTATAAGTAAACATATTAAATCCTCCACGAATGGTTAGTTTTTTCTTTATCGTTCCAGAAGAGAAAAAATTGAATCCAACAGAATTATTTTGTCCAATATTTTGATAATTGGTTATAGAAATTCCTTCGCTGTCTACTGTCAAAAAACTTTCAATAATATCATTAGTTTGCCGATAAAATATCGCCGCATTGAATACTACGCCTTTGAAGTAATTATTATAAGCCAATTCATATTGGTCTACTGTCTCAGGGTTTAATTGAGGGTTACCAAAAGTTACGTTTCTTCTATCTGCTGCATTGGTAAATGGATTGATATAGAATAAACTTGGTCGCTGGATTCTTTGTGTGTAACTCAATTTCAAAGAAGAGAATCCTTTTAATTTTCTGGATAAAATAATACTTGGCAATACGTTATTATAACTGTTGTTAAACACACCGCCATCATTCACAAATGCTCCATCAATTTCTGTAGCTTCGTATCGGGTGCCTGCTACCAATCCCCAATTTTTATTAATCGTCCAATTTAAAGAAATATAACCAGCCATCACATCCTGATTGTATTTAAAAATATCCGAACGAAAAGGGGTGATATCTACCCCACTCAATAAATTATAAGAATAATCACTGTTAATTCTTCTTATTATAGACTTCGCACCCACTTCCAATTTTAATACTTTTCCAAAAGGATGCGTATAGTCTAGTTGATAAATATACTCTCTATTATTTCCATCATTTCGACCTTCTTCTTCAAAGTCTGTTGCATTTTGAATGTTCTGCTGAGCATAGTCCGTATTATTATTTTGATTATTTCCACTTAATTGGAAAGCAAAAGCTAATTCTCTCCCTTTTTGCGGAAAAGTTTTGGTATAATCAGAAGTCCAATCAAAACTATTACGTCCTCGCTTTCCATCACTTATAAGTAGATACTCTCGAATAAATCCATCCGCTGGATCATTGAATCTAACAGCTGATTCTCCTGCTTGGTCAAATGAAAAACCACCCAATTGAAAAGAAGTATTAAAGGCATTATAAGCATTGATATCATAAAAAGCACCTGCTGTCCCTCTAAATCCAAGCCTGGAAGATTCCGTAATCCCATTTTGAGCAAAGGTTCTGGTCATTCCGTTTACTCTATCTTCTCTTAAAAAACTAGTTTCTGAGTCATTCGGAACTGAATAATATACAGAACCATTGGCATTCATCCCAAAACGACCTTTAGCCGCACTCAAACTTAAATTACTGTTATTCTGTCGGTTTCCAGCAGAAGCACTAACGGAGCCTGTCACCCCTTCAATACTTTTCTTTTTGGTAATAATATTGATAATTCCACCAGACCCTTCTCCATCATACTTTGCCCCTGGGGTAGTAATCACCTCCACTGTTTTAATCTGGTCAGCAGGCAACATCTTTAGCGCATCTGCAACATTGGCAGAAAACATACCCGACGGTTTGCCATTAATTAAAATTTGCAAATTTGAGCTACCTCTTAAGCTTACATTTCCATCAAAATCTACTGATAACAAAGGAACCTTTCGCAAAACATCTGCCGCGTCTCCACCGGTAGAAGTGACATCCTTATCCGCATTATAAACGATTTTATCAATCCGATTTTCGATAACAGATGCCTCTTCGACTACCTCAACAGCATCTAATAAAATATTATCTGCAACTAAAAACATTTTACCAAGATTGATATCAGGTTTTTTCGGGGTCAATTCTATACCACTATATTTTCTGGTTTTGTAGCCTATAAATGACACCTGCAAATCGTAAGTTCCCATTTTCACATCTGTCAATTTAAATTTTCCATTATCTTCGGTAATATTCCCGTTGACCTCTTTTTTGTCTTTCGGATTTATCAAAACAATGGTAGCAAACCCAACTGGTTCTTTACTTGTAGTATCTATAACCTGGCCAGTTATCTTTCCCATAATAGTAGGCCCCCCATCACCTCTTTTCCCTCCTCCACCATAGCTACTTTTCGGTCTTTGTGAAAATGCCAACATAGTTAATAAGGACAAACTTAGCGTTAGTATTATTCGTTGCATGGTATTTTTTTTTGTAAATATTTTTATTAAAGAAATATCAATCCTTGTAGTAAGTGATGACGCAGGAATAATTAACCCAATACCTACAACCCAAATAATCGAGAAAGGTTTGAAGATTATAAAATGTATATAGTTCTCTATCTAAAATCAATACTTCATCTGGATAAGAGTTGACGTATTTTTGCTTATTTTTACTCAAAAAACCATGAGTAACCTTTTTTAATCCTAATAAATGGAAAACATCGATGCGCTAAGGATAAATTTCAGCCCAGACCAACTTGTCTTACTGAATATCTGTTTAGGATTTCTAATGTTCGGGGTAGCTTTGGATATAAAAGTAAGGGATTTCAAGCAACTATTTAAAGAACCTAAACCACCTATAGTGGGTTTGATATCGCAATTGGTGCTCTTGCCGATACTTACCTTAGGGCTAACCTTTGTTTTAAAGGTGCAACCCTCGATAGCTCTGGGTATGATTTTGATAGCAGCCTGCCCAGGAGGTAATGTTTCTAATTTCGCCGTTCATTTAGCTAAAGGAAATACAGCACTTTCAGTTTTGATGACCTCTATTTCTACTTTAATGGCCATTTTCACAACGCCTTTGTTATTTGGACTGCTGACGCAATTTGTTCCGAATACAGCAGATTTGGGACAGAGTATCAGTGTAGACCCCATAGAAATGATACAGACTATCCTAAAATTAGTCGTTTTGCCTTTGTCTATTGGGATGTCTATTAATCATTTTTATCCCAAACTAACCCTAAAAATACAGTCACCTACCAAATTATTATCAATGCTTATTTTCTTTGGTATTGTTTTTTTTGGTATCCAAGGGAATTGGGAAAATATTCTAACTTATGTTGATGACATCTTTTTTATTGTATTAATTCATAATTCATTAGCCTTCTTATTAGGATTTAGTTGGGCAAAATTGATGGGCATGTCGGTCGCCAATACCAAAGCTATTTCTATAGAAACAGGGATTCAAAATTCAGGATTAGCCTTAATCATTGCCTTAAACTTTTTTAGTGATTTGGGAGGTATGGCATTAGTAGCCGCTTGGTGGGGTATTTGGCACTTACTTTCAGGATTCGTAGTTGCGATGTGGTTGAGTAGGAAATAAGCAACAATGGATTAATAAATAACCCCTCGTTAACACTAAAAAGAATAATTTTGTTGACATGAAGTTAAATCGCGTTTTGCAATTAGGGGACACGAAAATAATATAATGTAAGAAGAGCAATTGCAGCTCCATAAATAGGTGTCCAGTTAATAATAAGAAAAGAATAGTAAACGTTCGAGCCAAGGTATTCATAAAAATCAAAATCTGTGTTAAAAAAAATAGACTGGTATATTATTTCAAAATACTTGAAGACCTTTTTCTTCACGGTCTTATTATTTACGATGGTATCTGTAATTATTGATTTTAGTTCACAGGTAGATAAATTTGTAGAAGAACCCTGTACCAAGCAAGAAATCTTTCAGGATTACTACTTAGCTTTTATTCCATGGATTAATGGGCTATTATTCC
>CANNZV010003450.1:79840-105939 GCA_947561585.1 Caprella mutica
CAATAACACTTACGTAAGGAATTCTACCATTCGTAAGAACATCTTTAAAATCATTCCAATTACTAGCAAATTTACCACCAGTAATAGAACGATAAATCTCTTGGCCTTTTCTTAGGTCCATTAGACGGTCAACGACAGCAGCTTCCCGCTTATCTTTTTCATTTTTAAAAGCGATAGGTTCTCTAATACTATCAACTAATACATAAATTAACGCAGCAACAATTGCTAATAAAATTAGATTAATTATTAACCTCATAGTTGGTATTTTTTTTCGATTTTGTTTCGGCAATAATAGCATTTTTTATATAAGTAACAAAATTTACCTATATTTTTTTTACTAATACAGCCTGCAAAAAAATAATAAATTATATTATTCCACACTACAATACAGTGAATAGGAGAATAAATATGCTATGAATAGATTTATATTTAAAATTAAGGCATAGAAAATAACATACCTTCTTCCTTTTGTTATTTTGCTAAGACCGAGTAATTTTGCCAAAGAATGACAAAGGTAAAAAAGGAACTTTACTGAAAAGAATTTTTTACTAAAAAATTTCAATCTTTTAATTGAAGGCAAAATATGATTCTTTCTGACAAAATTGGTCAATGATCAAAGGATAATAAAATAGAGATGCAATTTCCAACAATTTGGTTGTGTTGGAGACTTAGAAAAAGAACACTTTAAATAAAACAAATATTTTAAAAATGATTAAAATTATGTATTTTTGTTTAAAATAGACAACTATTAATTCTTTAGAACACAGTAAAAGAAATTGACTGTTAATTTTAAAACGCCAAAAAATAATCGAGCATGGCTTCAGTGACTTATAACGAAGATAATATACGTTCATTAGATTGGAAGGAACATATCCGTCTGCGGCCAGGAATGTATATAGGAAAATTAGGCGATGGCGCAACAGCGGACGATGGGATTTATATTTTAATAAAAGAAGTATTAGATAACTGTATCGATGAATATGTCATGGGGCATGGCAACTCGATTGACATAGTAGTAACAGAAGGCATGGTGTCTATCAGAGATTATGGTAGAGGAATTCCTTTGGGTAAAGTTATCGATTGTGTATCCAAAATAAATACGGGCGGAAAGTATGACTCCAAAGCCTTTAAAAAATCTGTGGGTTTGAACGGTGTCGGAACAAAGGCCGTAAATGCTTTATCTAATTTCTTCAGAGTACAAGCCATCCGAGAAGGAAAAACTAAGGTAGCAGAGTTTAGTAAAGGTGTATTGGGAAATGACTTCAAAATAAAAAAGACCACAGAGAAAAATGGCACCTTGGTAGAGTTTAAGCCAGACGATTCTATTTTTAAAAACTATAAATTTAGAGCCGAATACATTGAAAACCAACTCTGGAATTATGCATATCTAAATGCAGGCTTGAAGCTTAATTTTAATGGCAAAACCATATACTCCAAAAATGGTTTATTGGATTTGTTAACCAGAAAAACTAATGAAGATGAGTTGAGATACCCAATTATTCATTTGAAAGATGAAGATATTGAACTTGCCTTAACACATGGTAATCATTATGGAGAACAGTATTATTCTTTTGTAAACGGTCAAAATACAACTCAAGGTGGAACTCACCTGAACGCTTATAAAGAAGCAATTGTTAATTGTGTGAGAGGTGTTTTCGCTAAGCAAAGTTATGATGTAAAAGATATTAGAGCGTCTATCATCACAGCAGTAAGTGTAAAAGTTGAAGAACCAGTTTTCGAATCACAAACAAAGACTCGATTAGGGTCAAACGATATAGGCCCGAATGGTCCATCAATAAGGCATTTCATCAATAGTTTTGTTACAGAAAAGCTAGAAAATTTCTTATTACGAAATGAAGATGTAAAGAAAGCATTACAGAATAGAATAGAACAATCTAAAAAGGAACGATTAGACATTGCTGGTATCCAGAAAGAGGCGCGAAAAAAAGCGAAAAAAGCGAATTTACATAATAAAAAATTGAGAGACTGTCGCTTACACTTTAATGACTCTAACAAAAAAACAGCAGAGGAGGATCGACTTCGAACTACTGTTTTTATAACAGAGGGAGATTCTGCGAGTGGGTCGATAACAAAAGCTAGAGATGTGCAAACTCAGGCGGTTTTTAGTTTGCGAGGAAAGCCTTTGAATTGTTTTGGTTTGACAAAAAAGATCGTATATCAAAATGAAGAATTTAATTTATTGCAGCATGCCCTAAATATAGAAGACAGTTTAGATGATTTGCGCTACAACCAAGTTGTGATTGCTACGGACGCTGATGTCGATGGCATGCACATTAGAATGCTACTCTTAACATTTTTCTTACAATTCTTTCCAGATTTAGTAAGAAATGGACATTTGTTTGTTTTAGAAACGCCTTTATTTAGAGTTCGTGATAAACAAAAAACATTTTATTGTTACAGTGAAATTGAAAAACAAGACGCCATCAACAAACTTAGAGGGAAACCAGAAATTACACGTTTTAAGGGACTGGGAGAGATTTCTCCTGATGAATTCGCTGGCTTTATAGGGGATAGAATAAAATTGGAACCTGTAGTCATGAGCGAGGATACTAATATTAAAGATATATTATCCTATTTCATGGGTAAAAATACACCTGCTCGTCAAGTCTTTATTATTGACAATCTAAAGGTAGAAAAGGATGAACTATCTGAAGAAGAAGTAGAAGATATAAATGAAGATATCGAAGCTCAATTAGAAGCAAAGTTAGAAGAAATTGATACTGTCGCTGCTGTATAAGGAACGCGATAAAAATAAATTTATCTTCTCGTCGGACGATTAGCTAAATAAACGGTTCATTTTAAGTGTTTTAGCTAATCGTTCGGTAAGTACTCAATAGCCAGTATAGATTGATTATCCAGTAATTTCCTATTACTGGATAAATTGAGTCGTAAATTTAGGGGTTGTGTAGAAAGTCTTAAATGATTTTTTGACGCTGAAAGACGCCTGACTGCCGTCAGGCAGGCTGTTTGAAGTTATGACCTGCCCGACTGCGTCATGCGGGCGGGTTTATTATGTTCTTGAATAAGAAACACAAGAAAACATAAAAAAGTCATAAAAAATCAGCGCCCTTCAGCGTCAAAATACTTTTTACACAGCCCCGTAATCCTAACTAGTGCTTGGACGGATTCGGGTTTTATAAGCACAACTGCCTGAATATCAGTAAATTAAAGTTTAAAAAAGTGCAATTATTTCTTTGAAAAAAGTAGTATTTTTCTTATTTTAGCAAATTAAAAATTTGTAAACAATTGATAATCAGTCCGAATAAAAAATTGGACAGGAAAGATTCAATCGACAAGAAAAATTCTAACAATGAGAAAACGTTTTGAACAACAAAATAAACTAGATTCTACTCCAATACCCGAAGTGCAAATAGACGGAAGAAGCCGACATCAATTACCAAAATTATTGGCAGGCTTACAGTACATATTTGTCACTCCCCGCTTAAATGAGCGAGTTCTGGACTTGATGGAAAAACATATTATAGGTGATAAACCTAAAAAAGGAAGATTGGGAATGAGCCTGTGGGAGATATTGGTATTAGGAGTTGTTAGATTAAATATGAATATGGACTATGATATGCTGTATGACCAGTCGAATCATCATAAAATATTAAGGGGCATATTAGGGGTTGATGGAGATAACGTATTTGAAAATGGTAAATACTATGGACTTCAAACCTTGAAGGATAATGTAAGTTTATTGACAGAAGAATTGCTTATGGAAATAAGTGCCGAAGTGGTAAAAGCAGGCCATCAATTAAAAAAAAAAGAGGCAAGTGAAAAAACGGTATTACAATTGAAATCTGACAGCTATGCAGTAGAAAGTCATGTGCATTTTCCAACAGATATAAACTTGTTATGGGATAGCATCCGCAAGAGTCTTGATACAATAAAGCAGATAAAATCGACTTATAAAATATCAGGGTGGCGAAAAATAGCTAACCACTTAAAATTACTAAAACGAAGCTACATTAAAGTATCAGGTATTCATCAAAGGAAAGGGAAAAATTATCAGCATCGCTTGAACAAAGAAGTGATAACTTATTTGAAAAGAAGTAATCAATTAGAACAGAAAATAATACCAGTATTAAGTTTTTTAAAGGAAAAAGCGTCAACAGATATACAAGCCATAGCTTTATTAAAAGATTTAAAGTATTATAAAGAGATGCTAGACAAGCATATAGATTTAGTGGACCGCCGCATACTAAAAGGAGAAAAGATACCTCATGCGGATAAGGTGTTTTCTATATTTGAGTCCCATGTCGAATGGATACAAAAAGGTAAGCATCATAAGAAAGTAGAGATAGGACATAATGTTTTAGTGACCACGGACCAGTATCATTTTATTGTAGACCATAAAGTGATGGAAAAAGAAACAGATAAGACGCAACCTATCACATTATTAAACAGACTGATTAGTAAATATCCTGAAACAGCATACGAATATTACAGTATTAGTTTTGACAAAGGGTTCTATAGTGGGTTATCGAAAAAAGCCATGAAAAAACAATTTAAAAAAGTGGTGATGCCCAAAAAAGGAAAATTATCAAATCAAGAACAGATAGAGCAAAGCGAGAAAGAATATAGAAGTTTACGAAATAAGCACAGTGCGGTAGAATCAAACATAAATGAATTAGAACAGAGTGGATTAGACAGAGTAAAAGATAAGGGAATTGAAGGCTTTAAGCGATATGTTGCATTAGGCGTCTTATCCCACAATATTAAAAGATTGGGAAGAATTGTCATAGAAGAAAAAAAGTTAAGAACAGTCATCAAATTGGGGCCAAAGCGCAAGGCAAGAGCAGCTTAAAACACTCTAAAAATTAAAATTATAGCAAGAATAAGGGAGTAGTACGCCCTAGATTACGTAAATGTATTCCTATGTTTCATTAAGAAGCAAAATTTAATAAAAAACGAAAAAAAAACGGTTGCTGAAAAAGTACATCCTGAAAAGGATAATATTTTTTTTGAGCGTATTCTCAAAAATCTGCCTTTTTCGTTCAAGCACTAACTAGCATGCATTGAGAACTTACATCGTTCGACTCTAAAGAATGTAAATTTATTTTTATCTTAGTGACGACGCAGGAATAAATTGCACCATATTACTTGTTCTTATTTCCTTCTAAGAATACTTAAAAAAGCCTTATGTAGCACGGCTATATGCGGTTTTTGAAGCATCCTTAGAAAAAAAAATAACGGCGCACTATGGCTCACTTTATTTCTACCTCGTCACTTACTACTAAAGTGTAAAGATACTGGAAGGCCAACAATCTTCCAGTATCTTTAAATAGAATGGAGATTTATGATAAATCTTTGTTCCCTGAAAATCCTAATCCAATGATCCCTCCCTCTTTAAATCTGTCCAATTCCTCTCGTTGAATATTTCTATAATAAAAGCCGGCTATGATACCAAATGCAAACCCTCCGATATGCGCCCACCAAGCAACACCACCCGAGTCCGCCGTTTCTGGACCAATAGAAGCAAAACCACTTATTAATTGTTGTACAATCCAAAAACCAAGAAAAAGTAATGCTGGTATATGAAATGTTCTCATAAGAAACACTACTAAAATCTTTATTTTTGAAGTTGGAAACATAATTAAATAAGCCCCTAAAACTGCCGAAATAGCTCCACTAGCTCCTACCGTCGGAATTCCACTATCTATATTAAAAAAGATATGAGCAGCATGAGCTGCCAATCCCCCTGCGATATAAAAAATAAAGAAATTGAGATTTCCAATTATTTGTTCAATATTGTCTGCAAAAACCCATAGGAAAAGCATATTCCCAATAAGATGCATCCATCCACCATGCAGAAACATACTAGAAAATAGCGTAAAATAATCTTCGCCAGCCATTGTTTCTTGTGGAATAGAACCAAATTCAAAAATAAACTGGTTCAAACCATCGGGAGAAAGAGATGCTTCATATAAAAAAACAAGTACATTAAGTGCAATAAAAAGATAACTAAAAATTGGTTTACTGCCTCCACGTACTTGTTGGTCTCCGATTGGAAAAATCATATTATTTAATTTAGTAATTTAAAATTAATGGGTAATATAATTGAAAAAAAAAGAAATGTGCTGGTAGTGACTTAAAATTAATGGTTCTATGGCAAATTTCGTAAAAAAGAAAAATAGAAGAAGAATTATCCTAATAAAAGCATCGATATTTAGTAATATTTCCAGTAATTATTCTCTGTTTTCCACAAAAGCCTTAATATCGCAACTTTATTAAACCGTAAGCGTTTTTTTTGTCAAATCAAACTATTAAAATTGACGATATGAAATTTGATGTAACAGTAATTGGTTCTGGTCCCGGTGGATATGTCGCAGCTATTCGATGCGCGCAATTAGGGCTGAAGACCGCAATCATAGAAAAATATTCCACTTTAGGTGGGACATGCTTGAATGTAGGCTGTATTCCTTCTAAAGCATTATTAGATTCTTCTGAACATTATCACAATGCAACACATACTTTTGAAACACATGGAATTGATGTTAAAAGTGTGAAAGTGAATATGCCTCAAATGATTAAGCGGAAAAATGAAGTAGTTTCTCAGACATGTAGTGGTATAGATTTTTTAATGAAAAAGAATAAAATCACTGTCTTTCATGGACACGGTTCTTTTGTCAATAAAAATACTATAAGTGTTGCAAAAAGTGATGGGTCCACAGAAACGGTAGAAACAGATAAAACAATTATTGCTACAGGTTCAAAACCTATTGCACCTGCATCATTTAATTATGATAAAAATCGGGTCATCACTTCTACCGAAGCTTTGAATATAGACAAAGTCCCAAAGCGAATGATTGTCATTGGTGCAGGAGTAATTGGACTAGAGTTAGGCTCTGTTTATGCTCGGTTAGGTACAGAAGTAGAAGTCTTAGACTTTATGGATAGAGCAATAGCTAGTATGGATAAAGATTGTAGCAAAGAGCTACAGCGATCTATGAGAAGGAATCTAGGTATTAAATTTCATTTAGGACATGCCGTAACAGAGGTAAAAGGTACAAGCCGCAGCGTAACAGTCAAGGCAAAAAATAGAAAAACAGAGAAAGAAATCACCTTGAAAGCAGACTACTGTTTAATCGCTATCGGCCGACGAGCATACACAGATAGTTTAGGGTTAGAAAATGTGGGTATTGAAAAAGATGAAAAAGGTAGAATAGTAGTTGATAATCATTTGGAAACCAAAATCCCTGGTATTTATGCTATTGGAGATGTGATAAAGGGAGCAATGTTAGCGCATAAGGCAGAAGAAGAAGGCACGCTTGTTGCGGAAATAATTGCGGGTCAAAAGCCACATATTGACTATAATCTTATCCCAGGAGTCGTCTATACTTGGCCAGAAGTAGCAGCAGTTGGAAAAACCGAGGAGCAATTAAAAGAAGCAGGAGTTCCTTATAAAGTTGGAAAATTTCCGATGAAAGCTTTAGGTAGAGCAAGAGCAAGTATGGATACAGAAGGAATGGTCAAAATGCTAGCCCACAAAGACACCGATGAAGTTTTAGGCGTTCATATGGTTGGTCCGAGAGTAGCAGATATGATTGCAGAAGCGGTAGCCGTCATGGAGTTTAGAGGGTCAGCAGAAGATGTTGCTCGCATGAGTCATGCGCACCCAACCTATACAGAAGCTACCAAAGAAGCAGCTCTTGCAGCAACTGGCAATCGACCAATACATATCTAAAAATGGTTCTTTGATACAAAAAGAAGTGTTTTCCCAGAATTGAGGCGGTCAAAGCAAAATGTTGGAGGACGGAATTATTTTCATCCTCACTAGAATACAATAGGGTTTTCTTGTAACAAGAAAACCCTATTTTTGTTAGAGACTGCTTCAAATTATAAGTAAGGGCCGATAAAATAATACCACCACTTAATTTTGCTTAAAACAGGCACCAAGTAGTGGGACAAAAATAAATTTACCTATTTTTAAAGTCGGCATAATCAACAAAGTCTCTTGAAGTGAACCGTTTTGTTCGTTAATTATGCCGACAATAGGTAAATTTATTTTTTTCGTGTCCCCAATAGGCAAGCTTAAAACCTTAATTCTGTCTAGAAAAATAATCCATATCGATATGGATGCCTTTTATGCATCTGTGGAACAAAGAGATAACCCTGAGTTAAGGGGCAAGCCTATTGCCGTAGGAGGGAGTAGTTTGCGAGGGGTCGTAGCAGCGGCAAGTTATGAGGCCAGGAAATATGGCGTTCGTTCAGCGATGCCAAGTATTACTGCCAAACGACTATGTCCCGATTTAATATTTGTCAAACACCGTTTTGAAGTTTACCGAGAAGTTTCTCAACAAATACGAGACATTTTTTTTGACTACACTGATTTGGTAGAACCCCTTTCCTTAGATGAAGCTTATTTGGATATTTCTGAAAATAAAAAGTCGATTAATTCTGGAACTATTATAGCTAATGAAATACGTCAACGAATATTTGAGACGACTCATTTAACTGCCTCCGCTGGTGTCTCTTACTGTAAATTTTTAGCCAAAATTGCTTCAGATATTAATAAACCAAATGGTATTAAAGTTATCACTCCCGAAGAAGCCATTCCGTTTTTAGAAACGCTCAAAATTGAAAAATTTCATGGCATTGGTAAAGTTACAGCGAAGCGGATGCACAAGTTGGGCATTCATACAGGTGGAGACTTAAAAAAACGAGGGGAAATTGAGTTATTCCAACGCTTTGGCAAAGCAGGACGTCACTATCACAAAATTGTCAGAGGTATTGACAACAGAGTGGTAAATCCTAATCGTATTAGAAAATCATTAGGTGCAGAACGCACCTTCCAAGAAGATTTGGAAAAATGGAACGATTTGAAAGCCAAATTAAACCCTATTATTGATAATGTTTTTGAGTCTTTAAAAGAAAAAAATAACTTCGGCCGAACGATTAATCTTAAAATAAAAAATGCTGATTTTCAAATTGTCACACGCAGCAAAACTTTTAGCAGCGAAGTCAAAGATTTAGCAACTTTCCGTCGAACCGCCTTGGAGTTATTAGAAGAAAATTATGAAGCTGCAGGAAAAATTCGTCTATTAGGTATTGCTGCTTCTAATCTGATGCGTGAAAATTTTGGAGAAGGAGGTATTCAATTAGAATTTGATTTCCCTATAGATAGCTAATCGTATAGTATATTAACCGAATAATGAAACGGGCACATCTATCACTTTAGCTCGGAGGTATTCACCCAAAGACTTTGCCTGTCCATCAGTTTTGGTAGATGCTGCTACCCCTTCTTCTAAAAATCCTAATAAATAAAAATTGAGCCCTAACAAATTTGGGTAATCATACCGAATAACTTTATATGGTCTTGCCTCTGGCATTAGTTCTTTTAACTTATCTACCGTCAAATATGCCTTTAGAAAATCATAAGACTGAGCTGTTTTTCCCCAAACACCCAAGTTGGCATTTCCTCCTTTATCACCAGACCGAGCAGCAAAAAATCGACCTAAAAAGACTTTTTTTGTTTCTTTATAATTAAAAGTATTAGTTGTTTTAGAAATTGACTTCTTAAGAGTAACAGGTTCGCCATGGTAAGTGATTTCTTCTAACGTCATTTTAATACCATCCACATCAATTTGTTGTCGAATATGTTTTTTATCAATAAGGGCAGGAAAATGTACAATTCTAGGTTGAGCAGGTCCCAATTGACTATCAAAACAGAAACCAGGGATAGAGCAAAGTGCTAATTCTACCAATTTGGACGTAAATAATTTTCCTGCTTTTTTAGGGTTTTTATCAATTACCGAAAACCGTATTTTACCAAAAGCTTCTTCATTGATTTCTGGGTCTAAATTATAAGTTTTAAAAAACTGTATATCTAATTTATCAAATGCTTGTGCTCCACCAACACTTTGCAAAAATTGTTCTTTTAAAATTTTTGCTTTTTTCTCAATATCTAACCCTGCAATTAAAAATGATAAGGTATTTTTAAATCCACCAACACAATTAGCCGTAACCTTAGCGGTATTAGTGGCAGGTGTGCCCTTTGTGCCTGATACCATTACCCTATCCTTTCCAATCTGCTCTAATTTTGCGGTATCAATATGAGCCACAACATCAGGCGTAATATAAGCAGGCGCATTAACTTCATATAGTAGCTGTGCGGTTACCGTCCCTACACTAATCAGTCCCCCTGTCCCAGGATGCTTGGTAATAATTGAACTACCATCATTAAAGACCTCTGCAATAGGAAATCCAACATTATGAAAAGAAGGCACTTCCTCAAAGTAAGAATAATTGCCACCAACTGCTTGGCCACTACACTCTATAATATGCCCAGCAACTGCTACACCAGCCATGGCGTCCCAATTATCTTTAGACCAACCAAAATGATACGCCGCAGGTCCCATGACTACAGATGCATCGGCTACACGTCCTGTAACAACTATATCAGCACCTTTATTTAGGGCTTCTACGATTCCCCAACATCCTAAGTATGCATTGGCTGAAACGGGAGGCATTCCGCTAGCAGCGAGCGTAATATTTTTATCTAAGTGTTTCAATGAAACACCAGCCCCTTGTAAATCTGCTAAACGAGGCATTAAGTTATCTCCTTCGATATAGGCAATCTTAGGGTGAATTTTCAATGTTTTGGCAACATCTTTCAAAGCTTTTGCTAACCCAGAAGGGTTTAAACCTCCAGCATTTACGACTACCTTAATACCTTTATCCAAACACCTGCCCATAACGCCTTCCATTTGCTTTAGGAAAGTAACTGCATATCCTAATTCAGGTCTTTTGGATTGAGCTTTATAAAGAATCGCCATCGTCAATTCAGCAAGATAATCTCCTGTTAAGAAATCAATAGGACCTCCTTCTATCATTTCTTTTGCAGCTGAAAAACGGTCCCCATAAAAGCCACTCATATTGGCTATAATTACTTTGTCTTGCTGATTTTGCATAATTTTGATTTATAAAAATATTAGGTACATCAAAACAAACGTTGGATTAAGTTTCCTCAAAAAGATTGTCCATTTCTTTTTCGGTAGTACGTAATTTTTGCTGACAAAACTGTACTAATTCTGTAGCTCGATTAACTTTTATGGACAATTCATCAATACCAATAGCATTCGCCTCCAACTGTGCGACAATGGTTTGCAATTCTTCCATAGCGGATTGATAATTCAACGTTTTTTTGCTCATCTAATCAACAGTACTTTTGATGGTGTCTTTTAATAATTGAGTAAGAATTTTATCTCCTTTTTTAACTTGGCTCTTTTTCGTTACAACCTTACCGTTTGCCATTGTAATACTGAAACCTCTTTTCAAGGCAGTCTCAGGGCCTAATAATTGGCAAGCTTTTTCCAACTGATTTAATTTATTTTTAGCTAGCACCAAGCTATTTTTTGCAGCTAAAGGTAATCGATTTTGAACTTGGGCAAAAGTAGTACTAGCTAACCTCAATTGGTTTTGACTTTGCAACTGAATCATTCGCTTCAAATAAGTCAATTGTCCATTTTCTTCTTGAATTCGATAATTGGCAGCATTGCGAATAGAATGCTTACACTCTATAATCGCAGACTCAAAATGCAGTATTCGATTAATCAAAAAATCCGCCACAGCTGTGGGTGTTTTCAAGGAAATATGTGCCACTCTATCCAATATCGTTTCATCAGTTTCATGACCAATCCCTACAAAAACAGGGAGTGGGAATTGAGCTACAGCTTTTGCTAATTTTAGATTATCAAAAGCCGCTAAGTCAAGCTTAGACCCTCCACCTCGGATAATAATCACCCCATCATAATTTTCTTTAAGTAATGCTATTTTTTTTAACTGTCGGAGCACTTCCTTTTCTACATTTGGACCTTGCATCGCAGCAGGAAAAAGTTGATTATTTAGCTGATAACCATAAGTATTGATATGAATATGATTTAAATAATCTTGAAGACCCGCAGCAGATTCAGAAGAAATAATGGCAATTCTTTGTAGGACAGGAGGCAACAATATTTGGCTATTAATATCTAACAAACCCTGTTTGAGTAACTCTTCGAGAATCGCTTGTCGTTTAAGTTCCATTTGTCCCACCGTATAACTAGGGTCAACATCTTCAACAAGTAATTTTAGGCCATATCGTTCATCAAAATCAATTTTTACTTTCAATAAAACAGCTACACCATTCTGTAGTAAACTATCTAATGTTTTCTTATGCGCTCGTCGTAATCTTCTATAGGTACTAGCCCAAATGACAGCAGAAGACTGTGCAACAATAGCTGCTTGCTCTTCAGACTTTTCAACCAAATTTAAATAATAATGGCCTCGACTAGCACTAATTTGAGCAATTTCACAGCGAATCCAGACTGCTTCCTGAAAATTCAGTGCAAAGACACGACGAATGTATTCGTTTAGCTCAAATAAGGAATAGGATTGCATAAAATAAAGGTGTAAGTGACAACGCAGGCATACATTTGAATCAGATTAATGCTCTTATTCCCTTCTAAGAATCATTATGTAGCAAGGCTATATGCGGTTTTGAAGCCCCCTTAGAAGGAACAATTATGCTGGCTCACTTTATTTCTACATCGTCACAAATCTATACAATCGTAAAAGTAAGGAAAAAAATAGGAAGGCAATGAGCGGCTAGACACATCTCTTCTTCTTTTAATTCACTCGCAAAATCACTGGAACGTTAATAGGTTGGACCACATTAGGAACAATACGACCTTTGCCATTCATCACCGTGACTACAACTCTACGATTATATTGTCTCCCATCAGGGCTATCCTGTCCATTTAAATCATTTTTAGCGATAGGAGCAGTTTCTCCAAATTCACTAGTAACAACTCTATTAGAATCAATCCCTTTGGTCAATAAATAGTTTTTAGCAGAAGTTGCTCTTCTATTAGAAAGTGCTGTATTATAGTCTACAGAACCATGTGCGTCTGTATGCGCACTTAATTCGACCTTATAATCGGGGTTATCTTTCATTAAAGTTGCCAAATCGTCTAAATCACTTCTCGATTTAGGCCTTAAATTGGAACGGTCAAAATCAAAAAATATATTTTCCACATATAATGGAGATTTGCAAGACATCGCACAACTAGCTCTTTCTTCTTCTAAATCAACGACTTTGGCGTACTTAAAACCTTTTGAAATAGCATCACTTTTAGCAGCTGCTGCCTCTGTAGCCTCTGTAAAATCACCTACGTAATAGCGATAGAGGTCATTTACATCAACAGCTAATTTTACATCATCAATGTTATAGAAATAATCAAAGTTTACGCTTTTTTCATAAACCGCAATCTCTACACGATAATTATTAGCAAAGGTAAACTGGTGGATAAAACAAGTTAGAAATAATAATAAAAGTCTCATGGTAAATTTGGTTTATGGGGGTTCTTAAATCTTGGATAAATATATAGTTTTAAATGATTGTTTTAAAAAATTTCATCAACTTTTTTATCTATATAAAAATTAATCAAAATATGTCTAAGTAGTCAGTCAAGTTGGTAATGTCGGGTAGGTTTTGACATAAAATTTGTCGAGAACGAGGCAAAATTTCTTTGCATAGCCGTCGCTACGGAAATAAATTTTAACGAAGTTATCGGCAATATTTTATCAAAAGATACCGACAGTATTAACTGGACTGACTACTAAGTGATGTCTTCACAATAAAATGAGGCTATATCAAAATGATTATTCAATTAATTAAAATCATAAAACCTATGTCACATTTTTAACGTATTCAGGCTTAGGCATTTTAAATCTAGTTTTAACTCACTAGCTAGAAGCAACTAAAAAAAGTAAGTTTATTTAAGTACAATCAATAATTATCTAAATAATTAAACAATACAATTACTTGATTACAAATAATTTAAATATTTTTATTTATAAATTTGTTTTACAAAACTTCTTGAGGGGTAATTACAAATAATTGTTAATATTTCTTGTTTTTAATCATTTGTGACATAAATATTTGATTTAGTGAAAAATATTTACAAAATTGCTTATCATAATATTAGAACGATTTTATATAAAGGCTGCACAAGAAGTTTAATTTTCCACTAAAAAAATAGTGCACGACAATCTATTATGAAAAATTTAATTGAAATAGCAAAAATAGTTACCAAAAAAAAGGTAAGAAAGATAGAAATATTTGATGACCATTCTTTAAAACATAAGAATAGTAAGTTCAATGATTTCTATGATGCACTACTAGCCAATAAATTTAAGAATGATAGAGATGCTTCTACTTTCTTATACGCTTGTAGTCCGACTGACGATAAATATCGTCAATTAAAATCTCGTTTCAGAAAACGCTTATTAAACACCTTATTTTTCTTGGATGTAAATTTGCCAGCAACATCCAATTACGAAAGAGCCTATTTTTCTTGTAATAAAGATTGGACACTAGTCAAGATTCTATTATCAAATAATGCTAACCATACTGCTTCTTCGTTGGTCAGGCAAATATTAACAACGGCATTAAAATTTAAATTTGCTGATGTAATTGTTAATTGTTGTAGGATATTAAGGAGGCACTCAGCGAATACAGGTAATGAAAAAGAGTATGAAGAATATGACCAACATATAAAACAATACGAGAATGTATTGGATGCGGAAATTCGTTCTGAAGAATTATATCAGCGAGTAATCATGAATTACTATAAACCGCCTTCAAAAAATCAGAATTTAAGAGAACGAATCGATACTTACTGTGACGCTTTAGTCGGCCTATCTGAAATCTATGATTCTCCAATAGTTATTTACAATATGTATCTAGTTTGGGCATTCCGCTACGAAATGCTGCACGACTATATATCAATGTTGGAAGTATGCTCCAAAGCAGAAGAGTATATTGAGAAGAATCCATTATATTATCAGAGCGAAAAATTGGCGACCTTCCAATTGAAAAAAATGTCTGCTTATCTTCATTTACGAAATTATAAAAATGGTAAAAACAATGCAGAAAAATGTTTGAAATCATTCCCTGCCGGTAGCGAGACTTGGTTTTTATTCATGGAATATTATTTACTATTAAGTATTCATACAGATAACTTCATTAATGCTTTAGCTATTTATAATCAAGCAACGAGCAACTCTAAATTTAAAAAAATAACAGGAAACGAAAAAGAGAAGTGGAATATTTACAACATTTATTTGAATTATATTATTGAAAGTCATGGTGAAAGCAACCCTATTTTACAGGCGCAAAGAAAAAAGACTTTCCGTGCTTCTCGCTTCTTAAACGACCCTCTATTATATCCTAAAGATCAACGAATTTTTACGGTCCTATTAGTCGTAGCACAAATATTGTTCTTAATTGAAAAGAAAGGGTATAATGCAATCAGAGAGCGTGTAGAACGACTTAAAAGTTATGCAAATCGACAATTAAAGAAAGAAGTCTATTTTCGTTTAATTCAATTCATCCGTTTATTACAGCAATTAGATAAAGCAGAATATAGAGTTGAAAATTTATCAAATGTAGATAAATATTACGACCGATTAGTGGATACACCATTTGCTTATAGAGGTCAAATTACAGAATTAGAAGTTATTCCTTATGAAAAACTTTGGAATTTTATTTTGAAACGCCTGTAAGGAACGTGATAAGAATAAATTAAGATTCTTATCACCAACTCTCATAGTCCCTAACCTGGCGAAGCTAATATCCTAAAAGGAACTAATATTAGTCTCTAATTTACAATATGACTAAAAAACTACACCAAAAATAATCATTGCCATTGATGGTTATTCTGCCTGCGGAAAAAGTACCCTAGCTAAAGATTTGAGTAAAAAAATGGGCTATGCCTATATCGATACAGGTGCAATGTATCGGGCAGTTACTTTGTTTTTTTTACGAAATGAAGTTAATTTTGATAACAAAGCTGCGATAACTAAAGCTTTAGATTCAATTAACATCGAATTTGTGAATATAAAAGGTAAAAATCGAACGATATTGAACGGAGAAGATGTGGAAGACGAAATTCGGAAAATGTATGTTTCTCAAAAGGTAAGTCCGTAGCAACAATATCTGCTGTCCGAAAAGCAATGGTTGCACAACAACAACAAATGGGTAAAAAGAAAGGAGTTATTCTGGATGGTAGAGATATCGGCACCGTGGTCTTTCCAAAGGCTGCATTAAAACTATTTCTAACTGCCTCACCTAAAATTCGGACCCAACGTAGATTTGAAGAATTGCAAGCTAAAAATCAAGTATCCACATTTGAAGAAATTAAAGCCAATCTCTTAGAAAGAGACCATATTGATTCCAATAGAGCCGATAGTCCACTCAAACAAGCTGTTGATTCA
This sequence comes from Caprella mutica, assembly GCA_947561585.1. Lineage (NCBI taxonomy): Eukaryota > Metazoa > Arthropoda > Malacostraca > Amphipoda > Caprellidae > Caprella > Caprella mutica. The sequence goes on from CANNZV010003450.1 coordinate 96,125, forward strand.
ATAGTCATTGATAATAGTAATTTGTCTAAGAAAGAACAACTAGCAATGGTAAATGTCTTGGCAAAAGAACGAATCAAAAAAGCTAGAAAATAAAAATATATTGTTAAAAAAATAGTGCAAATAAAAATAGCAGAATGACGATAACTGTCACTCTGCTATTTAAAAAAAATGGAAGTTTCGGGCTCGAAGCCCGAAAAACTTCCCCTATACAGAATTTGGAGAACTCAATTTAATCGGAACTAACTTCAAATTATTCATCACAAATATCACAGTAGTTCCTAAAAGAAAAATAATAAAAACGGTCAATGCTTCTGAGGTAGACCCCACTTCTTGAAATTGTTCAGAACTATACAATGCATCTTCCTTTAAAATTATAGTATCGCTTGTCCTCTCCCTCCAACCAACAATCAAACCAGCGATAACCAAAAAGAAAAATTGTATAATTTTAGTTTTCATAAATAACAATTTAAGTGTTTTACAAATATAACCGTGAGAACAAGCTAAATCCTATAATTAATGACTATTTGGGGTAATTAGGCTTATTTTTGGGTTGATACGGAAGCCTAAATGCACTCATTTTAAACCTAAAATAAATTTAGGACAAACAAATCCTTCTCTCGATACCCAAAGAACCACAATTATATATTATGAAAAAGATAAACTAGCGGATAAATTTACATTATTTAACGAGCATTGGACTCCTAAAATAATAGGCGAACTGAACAATCAACAAATGAAATTAGCCAAACTCAAAGGGGAATTTGTATGGCATGACCACAAAGAGGAGGATGAACTATTTATTGTTTTCAAAGGAACTTTACATATTGACTTTAGAGATGGTAGAACAGAAATAATTCATCCAGGAGAATTAATAATAGTCCCCAAAGGAGTAGAACACCGCCCTTGGACAAAGGACGGAGAGGAAGTAGAACTAATGCTAATCGAACCTGCTTCTACTAAACATACAGGAGAAATTGTCCATGAAAAGACTCAAACCGACTTGGAATGGATATAAGTAACGGCGTAGGAATAAACTAAAAAAATGGGGTGTTATTTTTTTAAACAGCTTCCAAATATAGAGGCAAATCATCCTTTGGCTGTTTTAACGGCACATCTCTAATTGGAGATTCGTACCCTTCAGGCACAGAAACTTTAAAACGCTTTAATAATTCCGTCATCCCTAATTTGACCATTAATTCAGCAAATTGATAGCCTATACAATGATGCTTACCTGCTCCAAATGGTGCATAACCAAAAGGACATTTTAATTGTTCATTTCTTTCTTTATTAAAACGTTCAGGGTCAAATTTTGATGGATTCGACCAAATACGGTCATCATGGTGAGTCATTTGGAATACAATACTGACAAAGGTATTTTTGGGTAGTGTCAAATTATCTACCTCCACTTCACGGCCCAGTTTTCGGGAGACGGTGATTAAAGGTGGATGAATACGTAGTGTTTCTTTCATCACTAATCCCATCTTGTCCAACTGTCGCAAATCATTTACCTTAGTTTCATTAGTTATTGAAATACTAGTTGCCTCAGCCCGTAGTTTGTCTTGCCACTCTGGGTGTTTTGCAAGGAAATAACTCATCAGCGTCAAGGTAATCGCTGTTGTGTCATGTGCTGCCATCAAAACAAAAATTAAATGGTCAATAATCTCTTGATCTGTAAATTGGTTGCCTTCTTCATCTTTGGATTGGCAAAGCCTACTAAATAAATCCTTGCCAGGGTTGGAACGACGAGTCGGTAGCAATTTTTTAAAATAATCAATCAAAAATTTTCTACCATTAATGCCTTTTTGATAATTGGTGAATGGAAGTTTTATAGGTAAAGAAGCAGAGGCGTTGACAATATCTGTTACCGCTTTATTTACATTGTCTAAATTTTCTTTAGGATCTAAGCCAAAAAATACACTAGCCGCTACTTTTAGTGTTAGATTTTTAAAAAAAGGAAAAGCTAGTATTTTCTTTTTCCCTTCTAGTTGGTCTATACCATTTGCTAAAATTTGAGGCATTATATCCAAGTAACCTTGCATCGGTATCTTTTTGAATGCCTCTTGCATTATACCTCTATGGTATTTGTGCTTATCACCATCCATGAGCATTAAACCATTTGGAAATAATTCGCCAAGAGAATTTTCCCAAGCCTCTCTACTTGAAGTAAATTTGCCTTCTTCTACTAAGATAAATTTATTAGCTGCTGGTCCACATAAGACTACGCTCATGCCGACAGGAGTGTTGATTTTAAAAACGTCCCCGTATTTCTTTTTTCTAGTTTCGTAAAATTTTGTAGCATTGGCAATGAACTCAAAGAAGTGCCCGAAGAAAGGCATTCCCCAATCGCCTGGGATATGTTGAAGGTCTTTTTTGGTAATAACAGCCATGAGGTTAGTTTTTTAATAAACTAGAAACCTAAATTTAAGGTAATTCTATTGAAGTAATAAATAAAAAGGGTTCTTTTGAGCAACTATTTACCAGATTTATTGGTTCGTAGTGTTTTAAAATATAAAAAGAATAGTTTTACAATGAACACCTCTAAAGACAATTCCTTAATATTAATCATTTTATCCTTTGCGGCTGTTTACATTATTTGGGGGTCAACTTATCTATTTATTGCTTTTACCGTAGAAGATTTGCCACCGTTTTTGTTATCAACCATTCGATTTACGTTGGCTTCTTCCTTACTGTTTGGTTTGGCAGCAATCTTGCGAAAATACCAGACGATTACTAAGAAACAGCTAAAAAACGCAATATTTGCTGGTGTTTTGTTTCTAGGTTTTGGTACAGGAGGCGTTGCTTGGGCCTTGCAATTTATAGATTCAGGCTTTACTGCATTAGTCATTTCAGGGCAACCTTTAATGGTCGTCTTAATGATGTGGGCTATTGATAACAAAAGACCTGCCACTCAATCATTTGCTGGTATTTTTCTAGGTATGTTTGGGATGTATTTATTGGTAAGCCAGAAAGCACTAGTAGCTCATCCAGCACAGTGGAAAGGCATATTAGCTATATTCGTCTGTATGTTAGCTTGGGGGTTTGGGTCAATTTTTGTTTCGAAATCAGATATGCCAAAACCACAAATGGCGAATAATGCCATACAGATGATGTCTGGAGGCATCTCTCTTTTTTTCTTCAGCCTATTTTTAGAATCCCCTATGAGTTTTGATTTTCAAGCTGTACCTATAAATACTTGGCTTGCATTGAGTTATCTAATCGTATTTGGAGCTGTCGTTGCCTTTTCAGCTTTCAATTATTTGTTAACAAAAGTTTCTCCAGAGAAAGTTGCTACTAGTACTTATATCAATCCTATCATTGCCCTAACACTAGGCTGGTATTTTCGAAATGAGTTAGTGACAACTCAATCAATCATAGCCGTTATCATTATGTTTACAGGAGTATTTTTTATAAATTCTACACCTGAGCAATCTAAGAATCTATTACGGAAATTAAAGTTAGTTGGTAAGCGTAGAATATAACAATAACCAAGAAATGATAGTACTAAAAATACAAAAACCGCTTCTTTTTTCATTTCAAGAATGCCTGTGGTTTCTAAATCGAAACTATGATGATTGTCTATATAACGTAACCACCAATTCCGTTATTAAATTAATTCAATTAGGGTCTGAAATTGTTTTATTTGAAGTAAAAGAGACAGCAAATGCGCTATCTATTACTGTTCTAAATCAATCGAATCCAGATGCCAACTTACTGAAAGCATACGTTTCCGATTGGTTTGACACAAAGCCTAATTTAGCTCCTTTTTATAAATTATTAGCAAAAGATAAGGATTTAGCCTATATGGTGAAGGCATACCACGGACTTCGGTTAATTGGCATACCAAACCTGTTCGAATCCTTATGCTGGAGTATTATTGGACAACAAATCAATCTCACCTTTGCCTATAAATGTAAACGTGCTTTAGTAGAAAAATATGGTTATAAAACTACTTATCAAGACAACGACTACTATCTATTTCCTAAACCTGAAATACTCGCAAATCTAACCGTTGAAGCATTAAGAACCATTCAATTGTCAAGGCAAAAATCAGAGTATATTATTGGTATTGCTCAATTATTTGTAAATAACAAAATAGCTAAATCCGATATCTTAGCACTAAAAGATGAAGAATTGATGGAAAAAGAACTAACCAAAATAAGAGGGGTAGGAAAATGGACTGCTAATTATGCCATGATGAAATGTCTAAAATGTCCAAATGCGTTGACCTATGGTGATGTTGGTTTGTATAATGCGTTACATACAATAAAAGGATTTCCTAAGCGCCCAACTGTTGAACAATTGGATGATTTTTTTGCGCCATTTGAGGGCTGGAAAGGGTATTTAGTATTGTACCTTTGGCGGTCTTTGGCCACACCAAAATATTCTTAGGAACGTGCAAAGAATAAGTTATAACAAAGGTGAGGAATTATTTTTTCTTTAATCAAGGCAAAAAACGCAGACATAGCACAGCTATGGCGAGGCTTTTTAACGCAGAGTAAAGGAAAAAGAATACTCAAACTGTTATAAGTTATTTTTTACATGTTCCTTAGTAACTCAGAAAGAGTTGATGTATTAACACTTTGCCTGTTGCATCATTTCCCATCCTATAATTGCCTTTTTTCGTCCACTACCCCATCGGTAATGTCCTAATTTTCCTTCCTTTCGAATCACTCGATGACATGGAATCAAATAGCCAATTGGATTTTTCCCGATTGCAGTACCAACAGCTCTAGCTGCCTTTGGCTTATCAATACTCATTGCAATATTTTGATAAGTTGTCAACCTACCTTCTGGAATATTTAATAAAGCTTCCCACACTTTTATTTGGAATGGTGTGCCTTGAACTAAGACATTTAATTTTTGAAACTTAGATTGATTTTTTAAGAAAAGTTGGTCAACATAAAGCTGAGTATAGGTGGTATCTTCAATCAGTCGAGCAAAACTCCATTTTTTAGCAAATAACTCAAATTCTTCTTTCTGATTTCCATCTTGTAAAAAAGTAATTGCACATATAGCTTTGTTTGTTGCTGCCAAAAAACACCGTCCAAAAAGCGTATCATGATATCCATAAAAAACAACTAAATCTGCGTTTATATTTTTAAAAGTAGCCGATGTACAGCCTTCGATGTTAATCAGCCAATCACTGCTTTCTGTATCTGCTAATGCCCCAATGCTTTGAGTACTTTGTATCTGTTTTTTTAAATAATTCGGCGCCAAAAAACGTAAAAATTCTTTAGGCCCACCCCCTGCCCATTCCATAAATGAATGCTGAAGATGGCTTGGGCTTACACCTGCATGAGTCGCTAATTCTTGTATCGTAGGCGGATTATTGACGTTTTCAACTAAATATTCTACTGTCTGCTGAATACATTGGTAATCAAGTTGTTGTTGCGATAAGGTTTCCATAGGATTTTTTGTCAAAGGAACGCGATAAAAATAAATTAAGAACAGGTAATAAGGGAGCAGGCAATAAATAAGGTACCAGGAGATGTGGTTTTAGTTTGTTTGTATTCGAGACGCTAAAAACGCAGTTATGCCTTTGCATAATGAGTATTTTAGCAACGATGAAGACGGGCAAAATAAAGCTACAGAACTGGTAGGTTATATTTTTCCTGTTCCCTAAGGGAAGAGGTAAAATATAACCTACCCATCTGGCAACTTTATTTTGTCCTTCTTCTGTGCCTCGAATAAGAACAAACTAAAACTACCATTTTGGGCACCTTATTTATTACCTGCTCCCTAACTCTACTTTGGCACTTTAAAAATGTATTAAAATTCTTTTCTTTTTTCTTGAAAAAAAAGAAACAAAAATTCAAGACTGTAGATATTTTGGCTAAAAATCATTGAAAAAAGGCATCCGTACCCAAACTGGCAGCCCGTCCCTTCGGGTTCAGAATTACCATTCTTCATGCTCAAACAAGGGTACTCCTTTGTCTTTTTTCAATAATTTTCTTAACACCAAAATCTCTAATGTCAGTCCATTCTAAAGTCCCAAAGCAGAACTAATAAACAATTTAATTAAAAATTTTGCCCTATTAAATCGGCTTTAAGCAAAGCCAATAATCCAATCACCGGACCAATCAATAAAATTAAAAAAACATTCGTTATGCCCATTATTTCTTGTAAGTAATTTAATACCTGAATGCTCACTATTGTCAAAGTAAAACCAATACAATTGACAATTGTCAACGCTGTACCAATATATAAACTAGGGGCAGTTTTGGCAACTATTGTAGAAAATTGTGGTGAATCTCCAACAACCGAAAATCCCCATATTAAAACCCCTATCAAAAATAAAAAAGGAGGCAGATTAAAAAACAATGGCGAGAATAGACAGCATATACCAGAAACGAGAAGCATTACAAAAGCCACCTTGGCACTTCCCTTTTTTAAAGAAATATATCCACCGACAATACAGCCCAAAGTTCCCATAGCTATGACAAGAAAAGACCATAGAGAAACGTTTAATGCCGCTCCATTCAAATCATTATAAGTCCTAATAATCAAGGGGATGAAAGCCCAAAAAGTATAAAGTTCCCACATATGACCGAAGTACCCGAAAGCAGCTGCTCGAAATTTCGTAAATCCAAATATTTTAGAGAGTGCATTCCGCTCAAATTTGACTCCAGTTCCTCTATTTGGACCGTCTGGTACGAAAACAAACAATAATATGCCCCCTAAAATCGCTAAACTCGATGTCATCCACAAAATCATTTCCCAATCCAAAGACTGTCCCAACACTGTTAATAAATGAGGAAAAGCAGTTCCTAAAACTAAAGCTCCTACCAAATATCCCAAAGCTTTTCCCAGTCCAGTAGCATACCAATCTGAAGCGATTTTCATACCTACCGGATATATTCCTGCCAAAAAAACACCAGTGATAAATCTAAGGAATAACAAAGAAGTCAAATCCTTTGCCCACCAATAAACCGATAAATTAAAAAATGCACCCAAAATAGCAGAGCACATAAAAACTTTACTCGGAGAAAAACGGTCTGCTATTGATAAAAATGCAAAAATTAAAGTACCAATAATAAAACCAAACTGCACAGCAGCGGTAATATCTCCGACTACATTTGCTTCTAATTGTAAAGCAACTTGCAAGTCGTCTACTATAGCGTTACCTGCAAACCAAAGAGAAGTACCTGAAAATTGCGCAAAAACAATGATAGGTAGAATATAAGTTGGTACTCTTTGCTGGTTTGTCATATATAAAAAATAATATGGCAAAATAAGGAAATGGAATCAGATACATTGTCTTTTTTATTAAAACTACAAATATAATCTTTAGGTCCTCCTCTAATTCGGCTAATTTCTTTACATTCGTTATTTTCGTTAAAACATTTTCTTATAACGGTCTCTTGATTTTTCAAAGAATCAAAAAATAAAGCATGACACTTAATCAATATAATGAAGGTTTAGCTAAAAACGAAGCGAACTTTGCTCCATTATCCCCACTTACTTTTATTAAAAGAGCTGCATATGTTTACCCGAACAAAACCTCTTTAGTATATAAAAAACAACGCTTTACATGGAAAGAAACATATCAACGCACTCAAAAGCTAGCTACTGCCTTAGTTAAAAATGGTCTACAAAAAGGAGAAACAGTCTCTATCTTAGGTTTTAATACGCCCGAGACTTATGAAGCACATTTTGGGGTACCAATGGCTGGTGGTGTTTTACATGCTATCAACACTCGCTTGGATGCCAAGAATATTGCATTTATGATGGACCATGCCAATACCAAAATTTTAATGACTGATACGCTGGCAGCACCAACAATAAAAAAAGCATTGGAATTAGTAAAAAATAAACCCTTAATTATTGACATCATTGACCCTAATGAAACAGGTGGCGAAAGATTAGGAAAATTAGATTATGAAGCTTTCATTGAGACTGATGGCGACTCTAACTATAATTGGCAACTACCCTCTGATGAATGGGATGCTATCAGTCTAAACTATACTTCAGGCACCACTGGCAATCCCAAAGGAGTGGTCTACCATCATCGTGGGGCGTATTTAAATGCTTTGGGAAATATCGTAGCATGGGAGTTAGGTAAACACCCTATCTATTTATGGACACTCCCTATGTTTCATTGCAATGGCTGGTGCTTTCCTTGGGCATTAGCAGCGGTTGGGGGTACGAGTATTTGCCTCAGAGCAGTGGTCGTCGAAGATATTTATCATGCCATTATCCACGAAAAAGTAAGCCACTATTGTGGAGCACCTATCGTGCATAGTATGATTGCAAATGCTCCTGCTAGTCTAAAAGCTCAAAAAAAACACCTAGTCAAAGGCATGGTAGCTGGAGCACCACCACCTGCAGCAGTTTTGAACGAAATGGCGCAGAATGGATTTGAGATTACGCATGTGTATGGCCTAACAGAAACTTATGGCCCTGCTACCGTTTGTGATTGGAACAATGACTGGAATGAACTACCTGCTGAGGAACAAGCAGAAATCAAATCGGCTCAAGGCGTAATGTATCCTGTTTCAGAAGATTTAATCGTTGCACATCCAGAAACACTTGAACCAGTACCTTGGGATGGACAAACGATGGGCGAAGTACTATTTCGAGGAATAATACAATGAAGGGCTATCTAAAAAATCCATCTGCCAATAAGAAAGCTTTTGCTGAAGGTTGGTTTCACAGTGGAGATTTAGCAGTCACTCTACCAAATGGTTATATCCAATTAAAAGACCGTTCCAAAGACATCATTATTTCTGGCGGAGAAAATATTTCTAGCATTGAGGTAGAAGGAGCTTTATTCAAACATCCTGCGGTGATGGATGCGGCTGTCGTAGCTAAAGCTGATGAAAAATGGGGAGAAACGCCTTGCGCTTTTGTTGCTTTAAAAGAAGGAGCTAACGCAACTGAACAGGAAATAATTGACTTTGTCCGAATGGAAATCGCTCGATTCAAAGTCCCTAAATATATTGTTTTTGGGGAACTCCCGAAGACATCAACTGGAAAGACTCAGAAATTTGTCCTAAGGGAAAAGGCAAAAAATCTAAAAGCCTAACAAGCCAATATCATAGAGGTTAGAAGTCAGACCGTTTACTATGTAAACTATCAGATGTCAGATTTAGAAAGGAACAAAGTCTGACACCTGACAGAAAAATGTAATTTTTAGGTTTGACTTCTGCCCTCTTGACTATCATTTCTTTAGAATTAATTCTTGCCAAGAAAACGCAAGAAATAACTTGAAAGAATCTAAGTGAGCAGAATAGCATACTACTATCTATTCCTCTCCTTCCTCCTTCTCCTGCTTCACTTCTGGCTTCATCTGTGGGAAAAACAATACTTCTTGAATAGAACTTTGATTGGTCAACATCATGGTCAATCGGTCAATACCAATTCCCAATCCAGAGGTTGGTGGCATTCCATATTCCAAAGACCGTAAGAAATCTTCATCCAACACCATTGCTTCATCATCTCCTCGTTCCGCCAATTTCAATTGGTCTTCGAAACGCTCTCTTTGGTCAATCGGGTCGTTTAATTCCGAATAAGCATTCGCAATTTCTTTTCCGTTGACAAACAATTCAAAACGTTCTACCAACCTTCTTCCGTTCTATGTTTCTTCGCCAATGGCGTCATTTCGATTGGATAGTCCGTAATATAAGTTGGTTGGATTAAATGGTCTTCTACTTTAGCTCCAAAAATCTCATCAACCAATTTTCCTTTACCCATTGACTTATCTGTTTCAATATGTAATTGCTTACAAATGGCTCGCAAGCCATCCTCATCCATTTTTGACACATCAATTCCCGTATATTCCTTGATAGAATCATACATACTTAATCGACGATATG